>JABUOV010000622.1:0-19399 GCA_025617405.1 Perca schrenkii
GCTATGCTTAAGCCACGCCCCATTTCATAGCATTTCAACCATTTCAGGACTTCACACCCTTGTGTGAAGTCTCAATGATCTCAGCAGAGAGTTCTTCATCTGCTTGCGATGTGTAAACCTAGTTTCCACCACTAAAACAGCTTTCTAGTCATTTCCTACTAAACTGTTTCATAAAGATGTTTTTATGTAATAATAATGTTTATTATGGAAAGCTTACTCAGGCCACGCCCCTTTTCATAATATTTTAACCATTTAAGGTAGAGTCTTGTGTGAGGTATCTTTGAACTCAGCAGGGAGTATAAGGCCCACCCCCAATGGTTAAGCCACGCCCACCCCTATATTTTAGCCACACCCCTTTTTCACAGCTAATGAACCGTATCACGTAGAGTCTTGTGTGAGGTATCTTTGAACTCAGCAGGGAGTATAAGGCCCACCCCTATGCTTAAGCCACGCCCACCTGCTATGCTTAAGCCACGCCCCATTTCATAGCATTTCAACCGTTTCAGGACTTCACACCCTTGTGTGAAGTCTCAATGATCTCAGCAGAGAGTTCATCAGCTGCTTGCGATGTGTAAACCTAGTTTCCATCACTAAAACAGCTTTCTAGTCATTTCCTACTAAACTGTTTCATAAAGATGTTTTTATGTAATAATAATGTTTATTATGGAAAGCTTACTCAGGCCACGCCCCTTTTCATAATATTTTAACCATTTAAGGTAGAGTCTTGTGTAAGGTATCATTGAGTTCCCTTTTCATTGGTGACGATTTGCGGCGTCTGAGCGCTGCGCAAATGTACGGTCGCAAGGAGCAGAGTAACCCCGACGCGCGCCGAGGCGG
Organism: Perca schrenkii; assembly: GCA_025617405.1. Classification (NCBI taxonomy): domain Eukaryota; kingdom Metazoa; phylum Chordata; class Actinopteri; order Perciformes; family Percidae; genus Perca; species Perca schrenkii. The sequence goes on from JABUOV010000622.1 coordinate 838, forward strand.
GGAAGGCCCTATTGAAACTGAAGGAATTATTGTTTCTTCTCACGGCCATGCCCTATGACTAAAATTTTTTCTTTTAACAACTTTTCATCTTTAACATCTTAACCCTTGTGTCGTCTTCGGTTCAAATTTGATCCGTTTTCAAAGTTTCTTTATCAGAAATATGGGTTTCTTTCAACCAAATTAACCAAAAATAGCATGGGTGGTTCCCAATTAAGTTCTTCGCAAGTAAAATTAATGATCACTGCTTTCATAGAATTTTGGGTGTTTTATTTAATTTTAATGCATTTGTGTTCTTCCCGGGTCAATTTTGACCCGGTGGTGTAATGGGGCACTTTTTAGCTCAACATGTTAAGCAGATGAACACACACACACGTACATGAATGCACATGCGGAGACACACAAACACCCCCACACACATGCACACACATACACCCCCCACCCCCCCCCCACCCACCCCTCTTTTCAGCAGATGAACACGCACACACACAGACACACATGTACATGCAGACGTGCACATGCACGCACGCACATGCGTGGCCACACACACACACACAAACACACACACACACACACACACACACTCACTCACAAACAGCTGAGACCTGCAATATATCACACTATTGAGCTGTCCTGACATAAAAATGTACACAGACACAAATGCACACACAGACATGTGCGCTTATGTACACACACACAAACACACACACACACACACACACACACACACATACACACACACACACACACACACAAATACAAACATACAGACACAACTTCAAACTACAGTTTTGTAAACTTGTTGTCATAACACCTTTGATGTGTCTTTTCCTAAAAGGGGCCAAGTAAACTTTCCGTAAAATTCTTTTTTTCCTTTTTGGTAGCTCTCCTTTGTTTGTGAATCCAATTGCATCCATTAATTTTAACCTGGGAATATAATAATTGTCACATACCAGCCATTAATCCAAACACAGCTTTCTCAATATCTCAGATCTCAACTGATTTTACTCAGAAGGTAGGTATAATTTTATGTAAATGAGGTCTGTTGACCATAAATAGAACAGAATAAGTGTAAAACTAGTTGAAATGAATTGGAATGAAGTTGAATGAAAGTGCTAACACAGATTTGAGTGATTAATTATAATTGCCTATGATTTATAAACTCGCAAAGCAGATCAGGTCACTTTTTGCCCAGGAAGACACCAGGTGTGATTATAGGCTGCCATTCAAAATAATAACATGGTTTCAAAACCATATCCTAACTAATCACTAACATATACCAGTCAGTGATTATCCAAAAACATAGGTTCATCTGATCTTAACTATAATGAAAATAATTGATAATTTATGCTTATTTTACCCCTAAAATTAGGTATTATTTCATGTAAATGAAGTTTATTCACCATAAATTCCAAAAATAAGTGTAAAACTAGTGGTAATGAGTTGGAATGAAGTTGTTAAGACGGTGTAAAATAGAATTGGGTGATAATTCATACTTTATGCTTTATTAATAGCACCGGGTCAATTTTGACCCGGGAGGACAACAAGTGGGATTATTTGCTGCCATTAAAAAAATTTAAATAGTTTCAAAACGGTATTTTCACTAAACTTTGACTTATACCAGTCTGTGATAACCCATCAACATATGTTCCCGTTGATATCAACTTTTAGTCAAAATAATACATAATTTCAGCTTTTTTTAACTCAGAAATTAGGTATAATTTGATATAAATGTGTTTCTTTGACCATATATAAACAAAATAAGTGTAAAACTAGTGGTAATATGTTGGAAAGAAGTTGATAAGAAGGTGTAAAAAAGAATTGGTTGATAATTCATACTTTATGCTTTATTAATAGCCAAAACAGACCGGGTCAATTTTGACCCGGGAGGACAACAAGTGGGGTAATTGGCTGCCATTAAAAAAATTTAAATAGTTTCAAAACAGTATTTTCACTAAACTTTGACTTATACCAGTCTGTGATAACCCATCAACATATGTTCCCGTTGATATCAACTTTTAGTCAAAATAATTCATAATTTCAGCTTTTTTTAACTCAGAAATTAGGTATAATTTGATATAAATGCGTTTTTTTGACCATATATAAAACAAATAAGTGTAAAATGAGTGGTAATATGTTGGAAAGAAGTTGATAAGAAGATGTAACACAGAATTGGTTGATAATTTATACTTCATGCTTTATAAACTGGCAAAACAGAGGACAACTAGTGCATGGTCGACGGGGAAAAAAAAAGGGTTAAGATGGCACAGACCGAGTTTGACGTTGATCGGATGAAATCTCTAGGAGGAGTAGGCCTAAAAGTCAGGGTGCTATACTTTAACGAACTCCTCCTAGAGATTTCATCCGATGGACTTCAAATTTGGTCTGTACCATCCCATCACCTTAACGATGAAAAGTTATTAAAAGAAAAACTTTTCGTCAGACGGTGTGGGCGTGGCGTGGCGGCCATTTTGAGTGTTTAGCGATGAACAAAGAAGTTGTTGTAACTTCAGTGTACGTTGTCGTATCTGCCCGAAATTTCTCACGATGGACAAGGGTCCAGGCCTGAGGACACCTATAGGCCAAAATTGACTTTTGGTCCTAGCGCCCCCCCCTGGCCACAGGAAATGCGCCTTATATGACAAACATCATCCGATTTACATGAAACTTAAAATGTGTGGTCTACATGTGATACTGAGCCGCTTCCTATAATATGACCACGCCCACTTACTCAGGCCACGCCCCTTTCATAAAATTTGAACCGTTTAAGGTATAGACTTGTGTGAGGTGTCATTGAACTCAGCACAGACTTCCTTTTTAATTGGTGATGGTTTGACCCGCCCCCTAAGCTTTAGCCACGCCCCCTTTCATATTATTGTAATGATTTAAAAGTCTTGTGTGAGGTGTATTTAAACTCAGCAGAGAGTTCTTTCTTCATTGGTGAAGGTAACCCCTACACAACCCTTTTCACAGCTAATGAACCGTATGACGCAGAGTCTTGTGTGAGGTATCGTTGAACTCAGCAGGGAGTATAAGACCCACCCCTATGCTTAAGCCACGCCCACCCCCTGACTTGACACATGTCAATGTAAATGAGGAGGCGTGGCCCAAAGGCTTGGTGGTCCAAAGGTTGGAGGGTCTGAAACGAAAGGGGTGCAGAGGCACCTTATGAACAGCAGGGGGAGCTGACTGCTGAGGAGCATCTGTCTGCAGCTTTGCCAGCAGGCTGGCTTGGCCTCTTGTTTCACATGATAGAAAATGATGATGTAGGCTAAACAAAAACGACATTTCATGCACCAACAGTGAAGTTTTCATGTAGTTACTATAATTGGGCCTGAGTTAGTGAGGACTAGATTAGGACTGTATTTAAAGCTGATTCTGGTTCCTAACTTCGCCCCAGGTGTGTCTGTTTAAAACACGGACTCAGACAATTTCTCTCTTTTGATGTTATATTTAATTAAGCAACAGTAGAAACATGGGTGTGGGTAGCTCTGCTACGTGTGTTTGTGTGTGGTCAGATCTCGAGGACGCACACACACACACAATCTCAACCAGATAGTCATCGTCCGAACTGCGTCCTCTCCTTTTTCTTTCTCTCACTTTTTTCTCCGGTTGGTGCGCGTGGTGTGAGGTGCGTGTCCGTGCTATTCTCCAACATGTAGGCTACTCACAACAATCACTCCTGATTGACGGCCTTTTGTACAGCCCATGTACTTTTTCAGACTTCCAGCTGACAGCGGTGTCTGTAAGCATCACTGGCCGGCCAGCAGGGAGGCGATCCTGGCCGCCACCAGCTGGCTGTCCCGTCAGACTGAAGCTTCTGACAACATCGGACAAAATGTGCAGTTGGCCATCAACGTTTGTAAAACTGCCCATATTCAAACTCTACACGGTTCATTTATCGCATATAAAAGTCTCAGAAGCGAATTTCGTGGTGAAAAAGCAGATGGAAATTATAAAAAAGCAATCGATTCTATAATCTAGATCGGGAGTTTGCCGTAGTAGGAGCAGCAAAAAACTGGAAACTTTTTATAATTTCCATCTGTTTTTTCACCACTAAATTTACTTCTGAGACTTTTCCTTAGACAGTTCAATAATTTTATATGGAATAATAAACACCCTAGGCTTCGTCTGTCTCTTTTATATCTACCTTACGATAGAGGGGGGTTACAATGCCCTAATCTGCTGTGGTAGTTTTGGGCAGTACAGCTAAGAATGTTTATGTTTTACTTCACCACAGACTGACCCTTGACATGGAAATACATTGAATCGCACTCCCTAAATCTCCCATTTCCCACTTATCTATACTCAGATGAACCTAAAAAACAAAAGATATTCTAATCCTATAGTTAAACACATGATTGGAGTCCGGCAAGAAGTTAAGAAATACTTAAAAGAACCCCCCTCCCTCTCTTACTTCAGCCCAATCTGGGGCAACAACTTCTTCACTCCAGGGAGAGCCGATGCTGGTTTCAAATTGTGGGCAGATAGAGGGGTAAAACAAGTAAAAGATGTTTATGGTACCAATGGGAATATTTTCACCTTTGAGGAGTTAAATAGAAAATATAACATCCCTTGCAAACATTTTTGTACATGCCTTCAGCTAAGGAATTTTATAAAAACAAATCAAACTCATTATATGTTTTGCCCCCCACAAACAATACTGGAGAAAATCTTTACAAAAAAATCCTTTTGAAAGGGGCATCATCTCTGAATTTTATGACTTACTGAAAGACTTCTCTTCTGATTCTAAATTTAATGCATGGAAAACCAATCTACAGGAGGATCTGTCATTGGAACATTGGCGTAACGCATGTAAAGCAGCCCGGACAGGGTCAGGTAATACACGCCTACGACTCTTACAATATAACTGGTTAATGAGAGTGTATATTATTCCAGCAAAATTAAACAAATTTAATTCTAATATCCCAGACACCTGTAATAGATGTGGGGTAAATAAGGGCACTTTATTTCACTGCCTCTGGCAGGGTCCAAGAGTGAGAGAGTTTTGGGAGGAGGTTAGAGTCTGTACAGGAGATTCTCTCAATTAGATTAGATCTGTAACCTAGGTTCTATTTCGTATAGGTTTCGCCCTCTAAGCCATGCTATGGGTTTATCCCTTAGCGCATGCGCAGTCGTGAAGATTTTCTTTCCCGCCCTTGCGTGCCGCACGGGCTTCAACTACGTCCGCAATTACTGTATAAAAACAGGGCAGACCCGTTGCTCTGCTCCCACTTTTTCTTCAAGCAAGAGCAGTTATGAAGAAGGTAATGAAGACTACCAGCTCCAGCGGCGTCCGCCTCTGCCCCTCCTGCGAGGCCGGCTATATCTTCTCGCCGGACCTCCACCCCCGCTGCGAAACCTGCCTCGGCGCCTCTCAAGGCTCTCACCTCCGACGCCTCCTGCCCGTTCTGCGCCCGCCTGCCTTCTAAAGAGCTTCAATGGCGGGCGGACGCTTTTCTGGCCTTTGAGGTCGACGGAGAGGGGGACGGCAGCTGGGCGGACCGACGTGACACCGTCGACGCCCTGCAACCGCTGGAAGAGGGCGTCTTCGACGGGCACGAGTCCGATGACTCGTCTCCCCCGAACGACGACTCTCTCACCGGGTTTCCTTCCTCCCCACTGGGAGGACTGGATCTGGAGACAGGGATCGATGCCTTTCCGCTACGGCTCTCCCAGTCTCCAGAACGGCCAGGGGCACCGCCTCAGCGGTCTTCCCCTCTGCCGCAGATGGCTCCACCCTCCACCACCAAGGCTCTTTTTGTGGACCTGCCGGAGATCATAAAAAGGGCGGCGGACCAGAGGGGCATAGCTTTCAGTGGAGCCTCCAGCCCCCTCTCGCGGCCTCCTGAGTGGTGACATCTACTCTCAGGAGCCGCCGTCCAAACGGGCCCCACTCTGGGCGCGCTTCACGGAGCTTCGGCCGTTCGTGGAGGAGGCTCTCTCTCAGCCAGGGAAACTGAGGGCGCCAGTCTCGCGCTATGCCCCGTTCACACGGGTTCATGGCGACACAGAGGCAGGCTTTCCTTCGGTCCCCCCTCTGGAGCAGAGCCTGGCGTCGATCCTGCTTCCAAAGGCTACCTTCTTCGGCCACCGGAAGCCGACCCCCCCGTCCCCCCAGGACCAGGTTTGCGCCCAAGTCACTGACCGGTCTCACCAACCGCCATAAGAGGAAACGCCCCACAGCCTCTGCTGCGGCTGCGCCCTGCAGGCTTCGACCTCCGCCCCTCCGCCTGCCCCACCGTAGCGACAGCCGGCCCCCGACCGGCAGGCTTCACGGGGCCAAAGGATCATGAAGGCGGCTCCCACCTGGTCTAACCCGCCCCCGGAGCCACCCTACAAGCAGCGGCGACGGTGGCAATGACGGGGTGCGGGGAACGTCTGTCCCTCCACAGTTGAATATCGGAAACACAACGGCCCTTTTAAGGTCCACTCAAGTCTTTCTAAAGAGCATTTTCCCCTCAACCTAGCAGCCCTTGTTCCCACTGAACATTACGCTGATAATATGACAGATGTTCCCCACACAAGCACACACCAGGTCACCGCTGCTCGCGGAGCTGCACCGCTCTCTCATTATGCAGACAGCGGGAGCAGACGCCATTCTGCTACACTTAGCGCTGCTCAGTTCTCCTCCTCCCCCTGGCTGTGCCAGCGGGATGAGGACGACGATGACCCGCCACCCTTTCGACAGGGCCCTACCATGGGCTGGGCGACACGTTCTACCCACGTCTCGCCCAGCGGCGGGATGGGCTCTGCACTTCCTGCTAGCTATGTCTGTGAACAACACACAGACATGCACGCGCCCGCTCTCAGAGCACAGCGCGGCATGGATCAGACTGACACACATGGACTCGTGGATGTCAAAACTGATATCACGGGGCTACACACTCCAGTTCGCCTCCCCCCCGCCTCGCTTTGCGGGCGTGTTGGAGACAACTTTGTTGTCCCAGGCGGAATCAGACGCCATGACGTCAGAATTACGGGAACTGCTGTCAAAGGGAGCAATTTCCCGAGTTCCTCCGGGGGAGGAGAACGAGGGTTTTTACTCCCGATACTTTCTCACTCCCAAAATGTCAGGCGGGTTTCGCCCCATCCTCAACCTGTCCCAGTTCAACCGGTGCGTCATGGTACGTCCATTCCACATGCTGACTATCAAACATGTGTTGGAATGCGTGCGCCACCAAGAGTGGTTTACATCCGTGGATCTGAAAGACGCTTACTTTCACATCCAAGTCATCCCCAGACACAGGAAATTCCTGCACTTCTTTTTCCAAGGGGCTCATTTTCAGTACAACCGCACTTTTTCCAAGTGCATGGAGACGGCACTTCAGCCGTTGCGGAAAAAAGGCGTCAGAGTGTTTTATCTGGACGATTTGCTCATCCTGGCTCCCTCTCGGGAAACGGCAGCGCTACACACCGTGTCAGTCCTGCAGCACCTGCAGACAATCGGTTTCGCCATAAACTGGCAAAAAAGCGCATTGGTTGCCTCACAATCGATAGTTTATCTGGGCGTAGTGCTAAACTCGATTGTTATGAGGGCCAGGTTGTCAACGCTGAGGCAAGATGCGCTGCTTTCTCTCCTGTCGCGCACCACGCCCCGCGCAAAGGTGTCAGCGCTGTCTATCATGCGCCTTCTGGGCATGATGGCTACATGGTAGTACCCCTGGGGCTTCTCCACATGAGAAAAATCCAGAGGTGGTTCCTTCGTCAGCGCGTCAACCCCATACGCCACAAGTGGCGAATGCTGACTATCCCTCCCTCTCTGCAGTCAGACCTGTCATACTGGGGGTCTCCCAAACCCTGTCGGCTGGGGTTCCCCTGGGCAGAGTGACGTCATACGTGACAGTAGGGCTGGGCGATATGGCTGAAAACTGTATCACGATATAAGTGTTTCATATCGGTCGATATCGATAATTATTGATATTTTTTATGACCTATTTTAAATAAGGACCAGGAGAAAGATATATAAAATTTAAACATTTTTATTTTAAACTTAACTTTCCTCTGATTATAATCCCCTCAGTTTTAAAAGCAGAAATGTCAACACAACCATGGAAAACACTCAAATAATTAAAATGTAAACATAAGTCTAAAATCACAGTGAAAGAATAAGTAAGAACTGCTTAATAAGGTGTAATAAAATGGTGCAAAGTGTTAAATATAAACATAGAGAAACCTGAAACCTGAGAAGAACTATTTTCTGCAGGTTTAGTGCTAGGTTGGTAACCTGGCTTCTGGACAGTGCTCAGCACGTCTGCCTCCGTTATTTCTTTGTAGCGTTTAGTAAGGCGCTGATGCAGAGTACCTCTCCATGGTGGTCTGCTGCTTGCGGTGTAGCAGCTGCAGATGTTGTTGGACGTTGCTGGCCGAATACGGCTGTGCTCCAAAGTGTGAGCGCGGCTAAGGTGGTAAAACAAGTTTGGGTTGTGTTGGTGGGGACGACGGTCAGACTTATAAAATCCCAAAAACTGCCATACTGACTTTTCCTGTTTTATCAACAATTTCCTCGCTCGCTGCGGCACTCACTTTCCACTTATCGCTCCACGCCGCCGGTTCTGTTATTGTAGAATCCAACATGAGACAGCGATGTGGCGCAACCAAACATGATACTGTTACATGATTGTAACAGACTGCCCAGCTGCTCGAGGAAGGCGTGCCTCTTGTTGAGCTTGCCGCGCATCCACTCGGGCCTGAGCTCTCGCCAGAGCATAAAGGCGTTGTAGGCGGACACGTCGAGGATGCTGTGGAACACGGCGAGGGGCCAGCGCGCCGTCTTCCTGCGGCAGCTGTACGTGCCGACGAGCTTGTCCAGGTTGTCCACGCCGCCCTTGGTGCTGTTGTAGTGCAGGATGATGTCGGGTTTGGCGTGCCTGGCGGGGCTGACTCGCGCGTGTGCAGTGTGCTCAGCAGCACCACGTTCCTGTTCTTCTTGGCCACGTAGGACACCAGAGTGACGGTGGGCGTGAAGGTGAACTTGGATGAGAGGGCCTTGGTGTCGAGCAAGGTGCCCTGCAGCTCGGGCCTGTTTTTGCGCATCGTGCCCACCACGGTGAGGTCCCTGTCATGGAGGAGCTGCCGGGCCAGCTCGTAGGAGGTGAAAAAGTTGTTGCACGTCACATTGCGGGGGCCCATCAGCCCCTCGGTCAGGTCCATCACCACCCGGGCGCCCTGATTCCTCTCGGGCTCGCCGCTCACAGACTTGCCCATGTAGACCTGCATGTTCCACGTGTAGCTGGACATGGCGTCGCAGGCCGCCCACACCTTGAATCAGTACCTGCCGGGCTTGCTGGGTATGTACTGACGGAAGGAGCATAGACCTTGTTGTTGTCATCGTTGTTGTTGTTGTTGGCCGTGTCGTCAAAGAAGGAGAATGACAAGGACACAGGGAAAGGACTCAGAGGGAGCCGAATAAGATTGAAGAGAAGAAATGAGAACAAGAAGAAGATAAAAATGAACAAGGATAACAAAAAGAAAATCTTTAAAAACATCCGTGTGCGCATACGCACACACACACAAATGCATTCTAAAATATGAGGTAGACAAAAAGAAACCGCGCAAAACAAAGCCAAAATCCACACAAGACCATGGTGAAAAGAGCAAACAAAGTGGTCTACAGCACAATGTCTATTATTCGCGGTGTGACAAACAGGTCGAACACCGAGAGTATGTCGTGGACGCGCGTGGCAGCGTACTCTGTGGGACCCGGGCTCTGTGGAGGAGTAGCGCATGTGTGGTCTTCTCCTTCGTTTTCTTCGTGTTTCTTGTCCACCCTCTTGTTCTGTGTTGACTCCTTGTTCTTCTCGGTCGTCTTGGTTGTTGTCATGGTCTTCTCCTTCGTCGTTGTCGTCGCTGCAGCCTTTTTCGGACTTGCATTCGTCTTCCTCGTCAGAGTCGCTGTGGTGGGCTTCTTCTTCTTCTGGGATATTGCATCTTGCGATGCAGAAACCCTGATGCAGGTTGAAATCTAGAGTCATACGACGGGCCATGCTGAACTAAGTACAAAACGTACAAAAGCAGAAGCAAAGATGAAAAACAACAAGACAAATGTGTACAGACAATGTGTGTGTGTGTATAATAAAAGTGTATTAGTAGGAAAAAGGTCAAGCCTTGGATGTTGAATACAGGACAGGTCATAGAGACCCCAAGGCAGAGACCGCGGTAGTAGAGAAATACCATTGAATACTGGCCAGGGTCCCAGAGCCCCGAAGGGTCAGGGCCATGGTAGTGGAGAAATACCATTGAATACAGGACGGGTCCGAGAGACCCAAAGGCCAGAGCTGTGGCAGTAGAGAAATACTATTGAATAACGTATGGGTCCCCAAGACCCGAAGGGCCAGAGCTGCGGCAGTGGAGAAATACCATTGAATAATGTATGGGTCCGAGAGACCCGAAGGCCAGAGCTGCTGCAGTAGAGAAATATCATTGAATAACGTATGGGTCCGAGAGACCCAAAGGCCAGAGCTGCGGCAGTAGAGAAATACCATTGAATAACATATGGGTCCCCAAGACCCGAAGGGCCAGAGCTGCGGCAGTGGAGAAATACCATTGAACAACGTATGGGTCCAAGAGACCAGAAGGGCAGAGCTTCTATTTTCCTTATATATGCTTCCTCTAGGTAATATTATTAGGAAACACTCAATTAACTATCACTGTTACGCAGACGATACCCAATTATATCTGTCAATTAAGCCAGATGAAAGTGGTCAGTTAGCAAGACTTCAAACGTGTATTGAGGATATAAAATCCTGGATGACCCACAATTTCCTGATGTTAAACTCAGACAAAACTGAAGTCATTGTGATAGGACCAAAGCACCGCCGAACTTTGTATTGCCCTGGCCTCCTAGCCTGACTTGGTCATACTCAGATTCTAGTCAGAATGTGAGTCTGAAACCGCTCCATTGGGCTGTGATTATGGGGCGTGTTCCAACAGAACCAGGAAAAAAAATGCCTCTGCATTCATTGGATAGACCTCCAACCAATCAGAGCAACGGAACTCAACACTGTGTATCGTCTCCATAGCAACCACTCTTTGCACAATGCATTCGCGTGCATTCGTTCTAACTTCCAACTTTTAGACTTTTTTGAAGCTGGATATATCATTTGTTGCGTGTAAATATAAATGTGGATAACGTTAGTGATAGTGACATGCTCGCTACAGTTGCATTTCTAGAGATGGATCGGCGAAAACACGTTTTATTTCTCTGATTCACGGCTTGGTTCTAGCGGCAGCGGTCCCTCTCTTTACTCACTCTCTATGTCTCTCCACCATATAACGCTCTCTCTCTTCAGTCTCTCTCTATCTCTCTCTACCATATAACGCTCTCTCTCTTCAGTCTTTCTCTATCTCTCTCCACCATATAACGCTCTCTCTCTTCAGTCTCTCTCTTGCTTTCGGGCAGTTGTTGAGGCTCCTCTGCTGAGGATTTTAAAATGAATGCGCTGTCGATATCTTCTGTAACAGACGCGATAGTGGAATCTACACATCTCAAAAAATTCAACCCAAGCGTTCTTTGGTGACGTGGTTGATTCTGTTACTGTTGATCATCTGTCCGACAATCTGATTGGTCCGAACAGATCCTGTTCGGGCAATAATTATTTCTCAACGGAGCGACTCCAGACCGAACTTCCCGACCTAAAATTTTGTGGGCGGGGCTAAGTTCGGCTGGCATCCAGGCTACTGGCCTCCAGCACTGCTGTCAGAAATTTGGGAGTTATTTTTGATCAGGATATATCCTTCAACGCCCACTTAAAACAAACCTCAAGAATAGCCTTTTTCCATCTTCGTAACATTGCCAAAATTAGGAATATCCTGTCTCAAAACGATGCTGAAAAACTAGTCCATGCATTCGTTACTTCTAGACTAGATTACTGCAATTCCTTATTATCAGGTTGCCCAAATAAGTCCCTTAAGACTCTCCAGCTGATCCAGAATGCTGCAGCACGTGTTCTGACGAGAACTAAGAAAAGAGATCATATTTCTCCTGTATTAGCTTCTCTGCATTGGCTTCCTGTGAAATCTAGGATTGAATTTAAAATCCTCCTCCTGACTTACAAAGCTCTAAATGGTCAAGCACCATCATACTTAGAAGAGCTCTTAGTACCTTATTGTCCCACTAGAGCACTGCGCTCCCGGAATGCGGGGCTACTTGTGGTTCCTAGAGTCTCTGGAAGTAGACTGGGGGCCAGGGCCTTCAGCTATCAGGCTCCACTTTTGTGGAACCAGCTCCCAGTCTGGGTTCGAGGGGCAGACAGCGTCGCCACATTTAAGAGTAAACTAAAAACCCTCCTCTTTGATAACGCTTATAGTTAGGGAGTGAGGGGTTGCAGCGTCCACCTAACCCGGCCCACTGCTTCTCCTCGTAGTCATCAGTTTTATATATTGTATAATTAATAAAATAGTGAGAGTAGAGGGAGGCAGACCAGTACAGCCCGATCCGGTTGGGGAGAGTTCTAGCCCGACCAGGCACCTCTCTTTAACCTGCATCTCGTAGTTATGCTATTATAATTCTATACTGCTGGGAAGGCTGTTTCCTTCCTATGACACACTGAGCTGCTCTCTCATCTCTACTGGTTACTTTTGTATGCATCCTGTCCCAGAAATGCTTGTTACTAATCCCCCTAAATACTCGCGGGACAGTTGGGAACACATTTTTGCCGAGCAAGGGCTCGATCGGAGCCCGAGTGTCTGGCGCCGCCGAGCCGCGGGGGGCGCCCCTAAAAATAGCGGACCGCCCCCGGGCCGGCCGGCCCGTCCCCGCCCGCGACGGGGGACCGGTCCCGCAGCCCCCGGGCCCCCGGGGGCCGAACGGCGCAGAACCTACCGTTTTTCCCGGACGTTCCCGAACGGTCCCGCGCGTTCCCGCGCGTTCCCGTTCGTCCCGGACGCCGTTTTCGGCCACCAGGGGGAGGAAACGCAGGCCGCCCGCGGGACGATCGGGAACGCTTCCGCCAAAAGGGAACGCGCGCTCCTCCGAGGCGGCCAAAGCGTTCCCGATCGGCGACGGCCCTTCGCGCCCTCGGCCGAAGGGGAACGCTTTGAGCGAAATGGGAACGCTGTGGGAAATGGCCACAGTTTTCCCAAGTGTCCAGAGCCCTTCTGGACGGGGGCCAGGTGGAATAAGTGTTCCCAAATGGAAAAGAAAACCTAACTCTCAAAGATTAAAATTGAAAAAAATAGTACTTGCCATGAAAATATTGACATAAATGTCACGCATGTTGCATAAAAGAGGCTTGGTTACAAGCACAGCTTGGTTCCAGCCCCCAGGACCTTTCCCTTTAGCACATAGGTTTCCTGACGGTCCACGATGCCCATGCCCTACACACCGAATCTACGGATCGTGGTGACCGTTTGGGTGCAATTTTTAAGCATTTATCACCATTTTTGGAAGAAATATGGCTGTTTGAATGGGGGACATTTGGGAATATTTCCTATTCATTTTTCCCTATAAAATGTCCCCATTCATTTGTAATTGCAATTGTCCCGCCTCCCCCGCCACCATGCTAGGTGCAAGCAACTCAAAACCAGGATGGTTCCAACCCATTTGGGACCGGCAACAACATACTAAAATTTCATCCCGCTGGCCCGCTCAGAAAGAAGGTTTCTCCGTTTAAAACAATATTTGAAAGAGGTGTTGGACGTAATGATGCTCAGACCATGTTTTGGGGGAATTTTGAACACAACTTTTTCTTTTCTAAAATGTTTGGATCATGGATTTTTGTAGAGGGGCACACTACCTACTACTGTGCAAAATTTGGGGTCTCTGGGGCCTTTACGTTATTAAATATTTCCAAATATCATTTTCCATCTGGAGGTCGTGGTTTAGATGCATTTTTTGCTATCAAACCAGAAAAATAGCAATTTTCGAACTTTCACCTAGAGGCCTGGTTTTGACGTATGTTGTTGCCAGCTCGCCAGGGAGTAAAACTGTGTGAGTTTGGACATGCTAGCACTTAGCATGGCTGCACAGGAAGGTTGGCCATTTGGGAACACTTTTGCCATTTGGGAAGGACAATTGGGAACACTCCCCCGCCCTATTAAAAACAGGCCAAATGTCCCATTTTAAGTAAATGAATCACAGTGTTAGGGAAGACCAACCCAGGACATTTGGCCTGTTTTTAATAGGGCAGGTGAGTGTTCCCAATTGTCCTTCCCAAATGGTAAAAGTGTTCCCAAATGTCCACCCTTTTTTTAAAAAGGTGGACAGGTGCTTGTAACTTTTTTTTAAAAATTTTAATCATTGTAAATTGGAACTGTCACTTCCAGGTTTTTTGCAGTACGTCAAATGTGGTACAAGAGAGGATAAAATCCTTGATAAGTGCTATTGTAATGTGAAAAATGCCTACGTGAGTAAGGCTAAACCACCGCTGTCAAATTCGGATCATAACGTAGTCCAGCTTATCCCCACTTACAGGACTGTTCTCAAGAGCAGTAAACCATACACCAAGACTGTAAAGGTCTGGACTACTGACAGCATAGAGTCTCTTAAAGGTTGCTTTCTCTCCACAGAATGGAGTGTTTTTCATGAACTGGATGTAGATAGAGCGGCAGAGACTGTTACAGATTACATACAATTCTGTGTGGACAATGTGATACCTCAGAAAGTAATAACTGTATATCCTAACAACAAGCCATATATAACTAAGGAGGTTAAAGACTGTATCAACCGCAAAAAATTGGCATTCAAGAACAAGGACAGAGCACAACTGAAAACTGTGCAGACAGAACTTAATCACTTGCTCAGGGAAGCCAGGAGGAGACATAAAGAATTAATTGAAGAGAGTTTTACAGAAATGAACTCTAAAAATGTATGGGACACGATGAAGGTAATTACTAATATGACACCAGCCCGGAAATGCATCAGTACCCCTGACGACCTGCAAAAAGCTAATGAACTGAATGATTTTTATTTGAGATTTGAATCTCGGGACTTCTCCTCAGAATGGAAGAATGTTTTAGAAACTATTTCTGTCACGGAGCAGGACACCAGGCTAGTGATAGAACCCCAGGAGGTCAGATTGCTTTTTAAAAACTTATGTACTAAGAAAGCCACTGGGCCAGATGGAATATCTGCCTTCCTGTTAAAGACATGTGCAGAGGAGCTTACACCAGCATGGTGCCCAATCTTTCAGAAATCAGTAGACTCACATGCCATACCCACCCTGTGGAAAAAATCAATAATTACACATGTACCCAAAAAAAACCTTGCCCAAAGGTGAATAATGATTTCAGGCCTGTGGCATTGACATCAATTGTAATGAAATGCTTTGAGAGGATAATGGTCACATTTCTTAAACAAGATACTGGTGTGTTTTTTAGATCCTTTTCAGTTTGCTTATAGGCAGGGGCGGGGCACAGATGATGCTATTAACAGCATTTCACATCTGGTCAGTAAACACCTTGAGGACCCCAAGGCCTATGCACATATTTTGTTTGTTGATTTTAGTTCAGCTTTTAACACTCTGCAGCCTCACATGCTCATTCAGAAACTGAAACACATAAACGTTAACTCTTTTATCCTTAACTGGTATTTTTCCTTTTTAACAAACCGTACTCAACAAGTCAGAGTAAATAATGCTCTCACGGAGCCCAGGCCAATCAGCACTGGTGCCCCTCAGGGCTGTGTCAGCTCTCCAGTTCTCTTTACATTGTATACAAATGACTGCACTAGACTCCACACAGACAATTATATTATTAAATTCTCAGATGATACAGCAATCCTCGGCCTAATGCACAAAGACAAAAGTCCAGCAGTGTATCATACGGAAATTGAAGAATTTGTCCAGTGGTGCGACAACAACTATCTTGTTCTAAATGCGACCAAAACTGAGGAGATGGTGTTTGACCCAAAGGCAATAGGTGACACCAGGCCTGTAGTGATCAACCACTTACCCATTACCCAGGTTAGCTCATACAAGTACCTTGGGGTATATATCGATAATGCACTTAGCTGGAAGGACCACGTGAACACTCTTTGTTCCAGATTTCAACAGAGGATGCATTTTCTACGAAGACTTAGAGTGTATGGAGTCGAACAAAAAATTATGTTGTTGTTCTATCATGCAATACTAGATAGTATTTTAAGATATGGCATCACAGCCTGGTATGGTAACCTAACAGTACAGTCTAAATCACAGATCGCCCGTCAGGTACAGACAGCTATGAAGATTATGGGGGTCAAAAACCATCTGTCCCCCCAGACAATTTATGAGCAGTCGGTTGTCAGACAGGCACAAAAAAATAGTTTCCGACCCGACTCACATACTTCACCCAGAATTTCAGCTCTTACCCTCTGGTAGAAGATTCAGGATTCCTAGATGCAGGCTAAACCGATATAAACACTCATTTGTGCCTATGTCCATTAAGCTTCTTAACGCTAACATGTAGACTGGTTAGGTTGTGTCCTATGTTGTCGTGCAACATGTACTGTACCATATGGGTTATGTGGAAATGCGACATTTGTGCAATATGTGGGCTATTGGGGTGTCCTTTCTGTCATTTGTACAATACATAGGCTATTGGGGTTGTGCAATATGTTAGTGTGCAATATATAGGCTATTGAGGTTGTGCAATATGTTAGTTGGGCAATACGGAGGCTATTGGGGTTGTGCAATATCTTAGTTGTGCAATACATAGGCTATCGGGGTTGTGCAATATGTAGTTGTGCAATACATAGGCTATTGGGGTTGTGCAATATGTTAGTTGTGCAATACGTAGGCTATTGGGGCTGTGCAATATGTTAGGTGTACAATACGTGGCTACGGGGGATTGTGCAATAGGTTAGTTGCGCAATATGTAGGCTATTCGGCTGGGCGTTATGTCATTTGTCCAATACGGAGTCTATCAAGGTTGGGCATTGTCAGTGCATTGTG
The DNA here is from genome assembly GCA_025617405.1 of Perca schrenkii. Lineage (NCBI taxonomy): Eukaryota > Metazoa > Chordata > Actinopteri > Perciformes > Percidae > Perca > Perca schrenkii. The sequence goes on from JABUOV010000622.1 coordinate 17,706, forward strand.
GAATTTGTGCAATATGTAGGCTATTGGGGTGGGGCAATATATCAGCTGTGCAATATTGTATTTTTGTAATATTTTTACTGTGCAAGGGCAGTGTCCCACTTATTGTGGAGAATACAGTCCCGATGGGTTGTTAAATAGGAAGTGCCAATGAAAGTAGTTGTTAAAAAGGCTTATTACCGTATATGTATAGGTAAGCATATTTGTATTGCAAGAGAGTATGTGTTGAGAGATATTTGTATTTGTTGTCTTTTCTGTATTTTATTTATTTATTTATTTCTCTCTGTATTTGGTGTTGCCTTTTTTGTATTGTGTGTTGTCTTTGTGATGCTGCAGAATGGACAGAGTCCAAAAAAAATTTTCCCTTCGGGGACAATAAAGTATATCTTATCTTATCTTATTATCCTTCCTGTGCAGCCATGCTAAGTACTAGCTTGTCCAAACCAACACAGTTTTACTCAATAAAGAGCTGGCAACGTCATACTCAAAAACCATGGCTCTAGCGGAAATTAAAAAAAATTGCTATTTTTCTGTTTCAGGTTTGAAGCCAGAAAATGCATCCAAAACTCCTTAATTTGGGAAATTATATTTGGGAACACTTTTGAGATTTGGGAAGGACAGAACCCCCTATTAGAAAAACAGGCCAAATGGCCAATTTTAATTAAGGGAAAAGCACTGTAAGGGAAGCCCAACCCAGGACATTTGGCCTGTTTTTAATAGGGTGGGTGAGTGTTCCAAATTGTCCTTCTCAAATGGCAAAAGTCTTCCCAATTGTCCTTCTGAAATGGCTAATGTCTTCTCAATTGTCCTTCCCAAGTTGCAAAAGTCTACCCAATTGTCCTAAATTCCTATCAGTTTCCCTAATTAACGACAGTTTGTCTAAATATTGACTTAGTATCCATAAATAATGACTTAGACTTTCCCCTAGAGGCCTGGTTTTGATGTATGTTGTTGCCAGCTCGCCATGGAATAAAACTGTGGGACTTTGGACATGCTACCACTTAGCATGGCTGCACAGGAAGGTTGGCCATTTGGGAACACTTTTGCCATTTGGGAAGGATGATTGGGAACACTCACCCGCCCTATTAAAAACAGGCCAAATGTCCCATTTTAAGTAAAGGAATCACAGTGTTAGGGAAGACCAACCCAGGAAATTTGGCCTGTTTTTCCTTCCCAAATGGCAAAAGTGTTCCCAAATGGCCAACCTTCCTGTGCAGCCATGCTAAGTGCTAGCTTGTCCAAACCAACACAGTTCTACTCAATAAAGAGCTGGCAACGTCATACTCAAAAACCATGGCTCTAGCGAAAATTTAAAAAATTGCTATTTTTCTGTTTCAGGTTTGATGCCAGAAAATGCATCCAAAACTCCTTCATTTGGAAAATTATATTTGGGAACACTTTTGACATTTGGGAAGGACAGTCCCCCTATTAGAAAAACAGGCCAAATGTCCAATTTTTATTAATTAATTTATATGTCCTTCTCAAATGGCAAAAGTCTTCCCAATTGTCCTTCGGAAATGGCTAAAGTCTTCTCAATTGTCCTTCCCAAGTTGCGAAATCTACCCAATTGTCCTAAATTTGGCCCGTTTTTAATGGGGTGGTGGAGTGGTGCCAATTGCCTGACCCAAATGGCAAAAGTGTTCCCAATTGTCCTTCCCAAATGGCAAAAAGTATCCCAATTGTCCTTCTCAAACGGC
>JABUOV010000623.1:0-19354 GCA_025617405.1 Perca schrenkii
GCAAGTTACCGGTAAGCAAGTTGACCGAACTCCCGATCTCATTTGACCTTGAGCCAAACACCCCCCCAGAAGCTTTTTTCACCGGGGGCGAACATTGGGAGAGTTAGCGTAGAGTAGCGGTATCAGCAGAATAGCTTAGCGCAGGGGCTAATGGACCCAGTGATGTATATCGTAAATTACCCCACTAATAATGCCCGAAATGATACCAAACTTCTACACTAGTACAAATATGTTATGCATTCATAAAACGATGGATTGTAAAGTTTGTAAGTACACCAGAAGTGTATGTAAATAACACTTGCCTGTAGGCTTCTTGTCTCTGCTGCTCATCTCTCATCTGGAATCAAGAGAAATAATGCAAAATACAAACCCTGTGTCTTTCCATTCTAACAGGTATGTTAGATGTTTTATTCCAGTAACATCTGAATGTAAAGCATGTATAAGTCTAAGAGTTATCTCTTCCATTAGAAGTCAGCTGTGAAGAACTCACTCCAATAGAGACAAAGAAGAACAGTTTAGAAGGCAGCTCTGTTACTCTGTCCTACAGATACTCCAAACAAGCAACTGGTGCTGATTACAGGAAACACCAAAACTCTGTACAAAAACCTTTGGAGCAAAGACAACACAATACTCCACAACATCCACCAGAGGGAGTCACACACTGTTAAACATTGAATATGACGTAGCCTGGAATACCTTTACCAAAGCCGGTTTACGGAAAGCTGTTCTACTCCCTATTCAGCGCCATTGTACCGAATTTGGTTGCAGTTCCACCAGAGTTCCACTGGGGGTGATCGCGGTCCAGTGCAAAATGAATGGGACTCTATAGAGCTAGACGGCTAAATGAATGGGACTCTATGGAGCTAGACGGCTAAATGTGTCTCTTTTGCCTGATTGAGAAACCTCAGATTTGACTGTAGTTTTTGCAAGTTCAACAAGGGTTATAGGTCGAAAGTTGAATGAACGAGTACTTATGTCCTTTTGATTTCTTACAGGATGAGTCGTTGTTGCCCATAACACGCTAGCATTCTGCTAATGAATGCTGATTGGTCAGTGAAGGACTGATTACGATCGGACATCCAGCCTGACGGCATCCGAAGCAGAGCCAGAATGTCAGAGTGAATATTTCGGCGTGGTCTTTAAAACATTAGCAAACCTCTTTCTAGCGCGTGTATTAACAGGGAGAGACTAACCTGTCAGCTGTGTTGTATTAACAGGGAGAGACTAACCTATCAACTGTGTTGTATTAACAGGGAGAGACTAACCTATCAACTGTGTTGGATTAACAGAGAGAGTTTAACCTATCAACTGTGTTGGATTAACAGGGAGAGACTAACCTATCAGCTGTGTTGTATTAACAGAGAGAGTCTAACCTATCAGCTGTGTTGTATTAACAGGGAGAGACTAACCTATCAGCTGTGTTGTATTAACAGAGTCTAACCTATCAGCTGTGATGTGTTAACAGAGAGAGTCTAACCTATCAGCTGTGTTGTATTAACAGGGAGAGTCTAACCTATCAGCTGTGTTGTGTTAACAGAGAGAGTCTAACCTATCAGCTGTGTTGTATTAACAGGGAGAGTCTAACCTATCAGCTGTGTTGGATTAACAGGGAGACTAACCTATCAGCTGTGTGGTATTAACAGGGAGAGTCTAACCTATCAGCTGTGTTGTATTAACAGAGAGACTAACCTATCAGCTGTGTTGTATTAACAGAGAGAGTCTAACCTATCAGCTGTGTTGTATTAACAGGGAGAGACTAACCTATCAGCTGTGTTGTATTAACAGGGAGAGACTAACCTATCAGCTGTGTTGTATTAACAGGGAGAGTCTAACCTATCAGCTGTGTTGTATTAACAGGGAGAGACTAACCTATCAGCTGTGTTGTATTAACAGGGAGAGTCTAACCTATCAGCTGTGTTGTATTAACAGGGAGAGACTAACCTATCAGCTGTGTTGTATTAACAGAGAGAGACTAACCTATCAGCTGTGTTGTATTAACAGGGAGAGTCTAACCTATCAGCTGTGTTGGATTAACAGTGAGAGACTAACTTATCAGCTGTGTTGTATTAACAGGGAGAGTCTAACCTATCAGCTGTGTTGTATTAACAGGGAGAGACTAACCTATCAGCTGTGTTGTATTAACAGGGAGATACTAACCTATCAGCTGTGTTGTATTAACAGGGAGAGACTAACCTATCAGCTGTGTTGTATTAACAGTGAGAGACTAACCTATCAGCTGTGTTGTATTAACAGGGAGAGACTAACCTATCAGCTGTGTTGTATTAACAGGGAGAGACTAACCTATCAGCTGTGTTGTATTAACAGGGAGAGTCTAACCTATCAGCTGTGTTGTTGATGCCTCGAGAGAAAAAAGAAAGCGACTCAGAGCTTGCCGTAAAGCAGTATCTCTGGCCGTATGACGTCATTGACATTTTAAAAGGCTTTTTAGAACAAAAAAGTACGGTTCCGTGACACGCGGGAGGAAAGGGACGGTTGGGTTTAGGAAAGGGTCGTGGGTGGGCGTAAGGTTCTGTGACAAGCGGGAGGAAAGAAAAAAGCGACTCTAAAAAGCGACTCTAGCAGGCGTGACAAGCGGGACGTGCCTTTTTCGTTGCATCAGACGCTGACAGCCACTGACAGCCACTGTCCAAACTTCCTTATTTTACGATTTGGAATGAGAACGGGCTGGTATGTTCGTTGCCTCCCCTTTCAAATGCAACATTCAAATTACTAGACAAAAAATTATATCCTGAGAAAAGTGGATTTTGAGGGATATAGCTCCATAGTGTGTTATGTGTATGACATGTATATGTATAGTTGTGGAGTATGTTACCATTTATTTCTGTAGCCTCTTGGCCAGGTCATGGTTGTAAATGAGAAGTTGTTCTCAAACAGTTTACCTGGATAAATAAAGGTTTAAAAAAAAAAATAATTTCATTCTGCACTGGCCTGTGAGCGCCCCCTATATAGAAGTCTGGTGGAACTGCAACCAGTTCAGAAGCCGGAAGTAACAAAAGAGTGGAACTTCTTCCCTTAGTAGAAATTCTTTGCCTTTACCTAGAAGAGTAACAGAGAAGTGAAAATACAGAGCTTTGAGGAGACGGAGAGACTCAGGGAGGAGCTAAGCTGTTACTGAACTATACAAGAGAGAGGAACTTCTATATTCAACAGAGTTCAATACACAAACCATCAACATTACCTTTATTCAACATGCTGTCACTGCAGCATTGTGTGTTTTCTCTGATGTTTCTTTCCATTCTATCAGGTATGTTGGACTATGCAGCTTTAACAAGTTTATGCAGAAGTTTAATCCCAATATCATCTGAATGTGAATCATTCATTATGTCTTTTATAACATGAAATAAAGTTTTCTCTTCCTTCAGGTGTCAGCTGTGAAGAACTCACTCCATTCGAGAAAGAAGAGAACAGTTTAGAAGGCAGCTCTGTTACTCTGTCCTACAAATACTCCAAACAGGCAATTGGTGGTGATTATTTCTTCTGGTATCGACAATATCCAAGAAAACCACCAGAGTTCATCATCTTTCACTTTGGAACGCAAAATGAAACAAAATCTGGACTGTCTGTTTCAGTGAGTGAGGATAAAACCAAAATAGATTTGCAGATCTCCTCAGCTAAACTTTCAGACTCTGCTGTGTACTACTGTGCTGTGAGGCCCACAGTGACAGGAAACACCAAAACTCTGTACAAAAACCTTTGGAGCAAAGACAACACAATACTCCACAACATCCACCAGAGGGAGTCACACACTGTTAAACTCGAATGTTTCCTGATGTAGTCTAGAATCACTTTACCTTAGTAGAGTAACTTAAGCTGAAGTGAAAATACAGAGCTACGAGGAGACAGAAAGACTCAGGGAGGAGCTGAGCTGTCACTGAACTATAGAAGAGAGAGGAACTTCTATATTCAACAGAGTTCAATACACAAACGCGCTGGTGCGTCTCCGCCAGCGAGGATTACGCACACCGTTACCGGGCACATTTCTCTCTAACGTGCGCTCACTGCCCAACAAACTGGAGGAATTACAACTGCTGTTGGTTGGAAACAGGGACTTTTCTTCATCTGCTGTTTTGTGCTTCACGGAGACGTGGCTCTGTGGATTAATACCGGACTCTGCGCTGCAGCTGGCAGGCTTCCAACTCTACAGAGCGGACAGAGACACGGACCTCTCCGGCAAAACTAAAGGTGGAGGAATCTGTTTCTACATCAATAGCGGGTGGTGCAACGACGTGACAGTGATCCAACAGTATTGTTCTCCTGAACTGGAATCTTACATCATAAACTGTAAGCCTTTTTATTCACCCCGTGAGTTCCATTCATTCATTCTGGTCGGTGTTTACATCCCGCCGCAGGCCAACGTGCAGGTCGCACAGCGCATGCTTGCCGACCAGATACTATGTGTGGAGCGGACCAACCCGGACTCCCTAGTTATTGTCCTTGGTGACTTTAACAAAGGAAACCTCACTCATGTACTACCTAAATACAGACAGCATATTAAATGCCCGACTAGAGAGGAGAACATTCTGGATCACTGTTACACCACAGTCAGGGATGCTTTTCACGCCGTCCCCCCGTGCTGCACTTGGACACTCTGACCATGTCATGGTCCACCTGATCCCCCACCTACAGGCAGAAACTAAAGCTCTGCAAACCTGTTGTGAGGACATCAAGGAAGTGGACCAGTGTAGCTGTGGAGGATCTACAGACGTGCTTGGACTCTACTGACTGGGATGTGTTCAGGACTGCTACCAACAGTCTGGATGAGTACACAGAGGCTGTGACGTCATACATCAGCTTCTGTGAGGACTGCTGTGTTCCATCATGCACCAGGGTGAGTTTCAACAATGACAAACCCTGGTTCACAGCCAAACTCAGAAGGCTAAGGTTGGACAAGGCAGAGGCGTTCAGGAGTGGAGACAAAAAACAGACTTAAAGTAGCAAAGTACAAGTTTAGCAAGGCGGTAAAAGAGGCTAAAAAACGGTACTCTGAGAAACTCCGAAACCAGTTCTCAGCAAACAACTCTGCTTCTGTCTGGAGAGGGCTTAAACAGATCACCAGCTTCAAGCCTAAAGTCTCCCACTCCACCAACGACCGACGCCTAGCCAACAAACTTAATGAGTTCTACTGTCGCTTTGAAGGACAAAGGGTCGGTCCTGTAACCATCCCCCCTCAACACCTCCCAACAAAGGGTCTTCCCTGATTCCATCCCCCGCGACACCTCCCAACAGCTACAGCTACAGTGCATCACCTCCACCTCCCCCCCACCTTAAAGGTCCCCCCCCCCTCCACCTCCCCACCCACCTCAGCGACGACTCTCTCCATCAATGAGAAAGACGTCAACAGACTGTTCAGGAGACAGAACCCCAGGAAAGCTGCTGGACCGGATGCTGTCTCCCCATCCAGCTTGAAGCACTGCGCTGACCAGCTGTCTCCGGTGTTCACAGACATTTTCAACACCTCGCTGGAGACATGTCACGTGCCAGCCTGCTTCAAGACCTCAACAATCATCCCCGTTCCCAAGAAGCCAAGGACCACAGGACTTAATGACTTCAGACCCGTCGCCCTGACCTCTGTGGTTATGAAGTCCTTTGAGCGCCTTGTGCTTTCACACCTAAAAGCCATCACCGACACCCTCCTGGACCCCCCCTGCAGTTTGCCTACAGAGCCAATAGGTCTGTAGATGATGCAGTCAACCTGGCCCTCCACTACATCCTCCGGCACCTGGACTCTGCAGGAACCTACGCCAGGATCCTGTTTGTGGACTTCAGCTCTGCCTTCAACACCATCATCCCAGCTCTGCTCCAGGAGAAGCTCTCCCAGCTTGGTGTGCCTGACTCCACCTGCAGGTGGATCACTGACTTCCTGTCTGACAGGAAGCAGCATGTGAAGCTGGGGAAAGACATCTCCGACTCACAGACCATCAGCACCGGATCCCCTCAGGGCTGTGTTCTTTCTCCTCTACTCTTCTCCCTGTACACCAACAGCTGCACTTCCAGTCACCAGTCTGTCAAGCTTCTAAAGTTCGCGGACGACACCTCCCTCATCGGACTCATCTCTGATGGAGACGAGTCCGCCTACAGGTCGGAGGCTGACCACCTGGTGACCTGGTGCAAGCAAAACAACCTAGAGCTCAACGCTCTAAAGACAGTGGAGATGGTTGTGGACTTCAGGAAGAATTCTGCCCCACCTGCCCCCTATCACACTCAGTGACTCCACAATTAACATTGTGGAGTCTTTCCGCTTCCTGGGAACTACCATCTCCCAAGACCTCAAGTGGGAGCTGAACATCAGCTCCCTCGTCAAGAAAAGCACAACAGAGGATGTACTTCCTGCGGCAGCTGAAGAAATTCAGCCTGCCAAAGACAATGATGGTGCACTTCTACACAGCCATCATTGAGTCCATCCTCACATCCTCCATCACCATCTGGTACGCTGCTGCCACTGCCAAGGACAAGGGCAGACTGCAGCGTGTCATTCGGTCAGCTGAGAAGGTGATTGGCTGCAATCTCCCACCGCTCCAGGACCTTTACGCCACCAGGACTCTGAAGCGTGCTGGAAAGATTGTGGCTGACCCCTCCCACCCCGGACACAAACTCTTTGAGCTACTCCCCTCTGGCAGGAGGCTGAGGTCCATCAGGACCAAGACCTCACGTCACAAGGACAGCTTTTTCCCCTCCGCCACTAGCCTTATTAACAAGGCCCGGAATCCACCCTGACTCTCTCCACACCCACCTCTGGCTCTACATGCCACTGTACTTAATCTGCTCTTTTTTATCTTAACTGTTACTCTTATTTTATTATGTTACATCCTGTGTGTGTACATATACACATATATTTATATATTTATACTTATATTGTCTGTTCTGTTAACCTGTTTGTTTAACTTATTTTAGATAATGTGTGACATGCACCTACGACACCAAAACAAATTCCTTGTATGTGTAAAAAATGTACTTGGCAATAAAGCTTTTCTGATTCTGATTCTGATTCTGATTCTGAAAAACCATCAACATTACCTTTATTCAACATGCTGTCACTGCAGCATTGTGTGTTTTCTCTGACGTTTCTTTCCATCGTAACAGGTAAGTTAGATTATGAAGCATGAACAAGTTTATGCAGACGTTTAATCCCAATACCATCTGAACGTGAATTATTCATTATGTATTTTACAACATGAAATAACAGAGTTATCTCTTCCTTTAGGTGTCAGATGTGAAGAACTATCTCCAGTCGAGACAGAAAAGAACAGTTTAGAAGACAGCTCTGTTACTCTGTCCTACAAATACTCCAAACAAGCTGATACCAATGATTATTTCTTCTGGTATCGACAATATCCAGAAAAACCACCAGAGTTCATCATATTCATCTCAGGGATGAACATTACAAAAAAAGCAGAATCTCTGACATTGGACACAAGGTTCTCTACGAAACTGTCTGAAGAAAAGTATCGTGTGGATCTTCAGATCTCCTCTGCTGCAGTGTCTGACTCTGCTGTGTACTACTGTGCTGTGAGGCCCACAGTGACAGGAAACACCAAAACTCTGTACAAAAACCTTTGGAGCAAAGACAACATAATACTCCACAACATCCACCAGAGGGAGTCACACACTGTTAAACTACATAGTTTTCATCGTGTAGTCTAGAATCACTTTACCTTAGTAGTGTAACTAGGAGAAGTGAAAATACAGAGCTACAAGGAGACAGAAAGACTCAGGGAGGAGCTGAGCTGTTACTGAACTATAGAAGAGAGAGGAACTTCTATATTCAACAGAGATCAATACACAAACCATCAACATTACCTTCATTTAACATGCTGTCACTGCAGCAATTTGTTATTACTCTTCTGTTGCTAGTCATTGCAAAAGGTATATTAGATTCTACATTAAGGAAAAGTTTGATTCCAATGTTTTCTCAATTTCTTGAGTGTTTTACAACATGAAATAACAGTTATCTCTTCCGTTAGGTATCAGCTGTGAAGACCTCACTGCAGTCCAGAAAGAAGAGAACAGTTTAGAAGGCAGCTCTGTTACTCTGTCCTACAGATACTCCAAACAACCAACTGGAACTGATTATTTCTTCTGGTATCGACAACATCCAGGAAAACCTCCAGAATGCTTATTGACTCATTCAGGAACAGCAGTATTAATAAAAAATATATTCCCTGGACTGAACTTTAAAGTGGAAGACAACCAAATGCGTATAAACATCTCCTCAGCTAAGGTGTCTGACTCTGCTGTGTACTACTGTGCTGTGAGGCCCACAGTGACAGGAAACACCAACACACTGTACAAAAACCTTTGGAGCAAAGACAACACAATACTCCACAACATCCACCAGAGGGACTCACACACTGTTAAACTACAATAATTTTCATCATGCAGTCTAGCATCAATTTACAGAGAGACTCAGGGAGGAGCTGAGCTGTTACTGAACTATAGAAGAGAGAGGAACTTCTATATTCAACAGAGTTCAATACACAAACCATCAACATTACCTTTATTCAACATGCTGTCACTGCAGCATTGTGTGTTTTCTCTGATGTTTCTCTCCATTCTAACAGGTATGTTAGATTATGAAGCATGAAAAATTTTATTTGCAACATCATCTGAATGTGAATCATTTATGGAGTCTTTTAAAACATGAAATAACAGGGTTATCTCTTCCTTTAGGTGTCAGCTGTGAAGAACTCACTCCATCAAACAAAGAAGTGAACAGTCTAGAAGGCAGCTCTGTTACTCTGTCCTACAGATACTCCACACTGTCATTAAGTGATTATTTCTTCTGGTACCAACAATATCCAGGAAAAGCACCAGATTTAATCATCTCACACTCTGCTTCAGGAGAAGTAGGAACTAATATAATCCCTGGATTGAAAATTAAAGTGGAGGACAAACAAATCCATATGAACATCTCCTCTGCTGCAGTGTCTGAATCTGCTGTGTACTACTGTGCTGTGAGGCCCACAGTGACAGGAAACACCAAAACTCTGTACAAAAACCTTTGGAGCAAAGACAATACAATACTCCACAACATCCACCAGAGGGAGTCACACACTGTTAAACTTTAAGACAATCACACAAAATCTCAACCAACATCAGAAACATCTACCAAATGTCTTCTTTCTCTTCACTGCTGTTTTATCTTTTCACCTTTCAGCAAAAGGTTATTATCTGGCCCCGCCATGCTGGAAAGTGGCGGGTGCATTACGCAACCCAAAAGGCATAACCGTATACTGGAGGAAAGTGGCGGGTGTGACGAAAGCTGATATCTCTGAGGCCCGTGGTGTTAAAGGAGCTTGCCAGTAACCTTTTAACAGGTCCAGCTTTGTCACATATGTGGCGGAGCCTACACGGTCTATGCAATCCTCCATCCTGGGGAGCGGAAATGAATCAGGTTTGGTAACTGAATTTACTTATCGGTAATTGTTACAAAAACGAGAGGTATTGTCAGGTTTCTGAACCAAAACACAGGGTGAGCTCCACGCACTAGTAATGGGAACAGCTAATCCATGCTCAACCAGATAACTTACTTCCTGCTGCATCATAGCCCTTTTTGTCGGATTTACCCTATACGCATGTTGCTTAATATGGTTGTGGCCCTCCAAGTCAATGTCATGGTACAGGACAGATGTTTGACTAGGATGGTCAGAGAAAAGCAACAGGTTATCCTCAATCAACTGTATAATATCCTCACGGGCCGAATCAAACAAATGAGACAATAAACCTTCCAAGCAGGGGCGGATTGGCCATCGGGAATACCGGGAACAATCCCGAACGGCCGGTCCATTTAAGGCTGAACCGGCCGGTGGTCAATAAGTTGTACGCGTCCTGCCTGGCCGGCCATTCAGCAGCAGCGGAGCGCTGTGTGTGTCTGTGTGTGTGTGTGTTTCAGACCGGGCCAAACCAATACTTTCAATCTTGAGGGGGGATACGAGCGGCCCCTTCTAACTTGGACTGATCCTCGTTTTTCCTGACATCCGATTGGCTCAAACTTAAGGCACCGAAAAAAAGAGTTTACTTTCAGTCAGGTTTGGATTTGGTGATGTGAGGTAGGACAGTTTTAGGTTTTTAGGAGTTTTAGGCCTGTATTTCTGTACAGTTGTTTCTGTCTCAAAATTTTTGCTTTGATAAGCTAATTGTTTTTATTTTCTATTGTTGCACACATACACTCTCAGGAGGGGAGAGGAGGAGGAGGAGCAGCAGGAGAGAGGAGGAGGAGCAGCAGGAGGAGAGAGGAGGAGCAGCAAGAGGAGGAGAGAGGAGGAGGAGGAGAGAGGAACAGGAAACAGACAGGTAGAGGGGCAGTGTGCAGGGCTGGGTAGGCAATCATATTAGGCATATCAATCAATCAGATATTTACATATAGGATAAAATGCTAATAGTTCCACATACTATAAAATAACTTGACTGAAGCACAGATTGAATTAGAAAATGTTTTATTCGTAGTCATATTTATAACTGATGTTCTTCTCATGCATATGTAGCTGCACAATCAGTAAGCAGAGGCAGGGTCCATCACAGGGGAAGCTGAGCCAGAGAGCCAAGCTGAGAAAGGACACACACACACACACACACACACACACACACACACCTCTATTTTATGGGACTGCATTGTAGTTTTTGAGTATATGAGTGTGAGTATTTGTAACTATTTTATCACTCCAACTGACTGTGCACATGACATGCTGGTAGTTAGCAGTATACTGTGACTTATGTGTTCGAGATTAGGTTTTGCTGACCTGGTTGTGTTCAGTGCAGTGGTTACTTGCTTATACAACCTGAGGAGGCAGGTGTCATCCTAAAGTTTCTTGAAGGTCTTCAGCGTAATCTGATTCTCTTTATACCATAAAAACACTATTAGAATTAAAATAACTGCAACAAATCCTTCTGCTCGTGCACCAAGGGCACTCGCGTAAAAGGCCTCTCCTTCTTAAAGTCCCGGGCTGAATTTCAGTCCCAATATGGCCCTGCCTCCAAGTTACTCAGTACCTCTGAATTTCTCAAACGAGCGGGCGGCATCAAACCACTTTTCTCTGCCAATCCATCATCAGCAAGATTGTACTGAGGAAGAGCAGTGGACACGGACATCACGGGCGCAGCAGGAAATGGCGGGGAATCACTCACCCTGGAAAAGTAACGTTTCAACATGTTAATATGACATACTCTAGATTTCCTTTTCCGATCTGGAGTTTGAATGACATAGTCTGTGTCACTAATTTTACTCTCCAGCGTATATGGACCCGAAAACCAAGACTGCAAACTGGATCCAAGTAACGGAAGCAGCACCAAAACTTTTTCCCCTGGTTGGAACACACGGAACACAGACTTTGTGTCATAACAACGCTTCATTTTAGTCTGACTTTGTGCCAAGTTATCATGGGCTAACTGACACACATGATTGAGACGCTCACGAAAAGAACTGACGTAACCCAGCACGTTATGCTCAGTTTTTGGCGACTCTAACAACCAGTTTTCTTTAAGGAGCCGAAGGGGACCGTGCACAGTATGGCCAAAAACCAAATCACAAGGGCTGAAACCTAAAGACTTCTGAGGAGTTTCACGCACGGCAAACAATAGAAGAGGGAGGCCCTCACCCCACTCTCTGTTAGACTCGAGACACTATTTACGCAACATGGACTTTAATGTTTGGTGGAACCTCTCAAGTGCGCCTTGAGACTCTGGATGGTAAGGACTGGATGTTACATGTTTAACTTTCAGCTCTCTCATTACCTATGCAAACAGTTTGAACATGAAATTTGTGCCTTGGTCACTCTGTATAGTTTTAGGCAAGACAAAAGTTGAATAGAATTTAGTGAGAGCTTTCAGAACTGATTATGCTCTGAGAGTGCGCAGTGGAATGGCCTAAGGGTACCGCGTCGCAGTGCACATCACAGTCAAAATATACTGATACGGATTTAGTTCTAGGTAACGGACCCACACAGTCTATCCCCAAAAACCTTTGGTGCAAAGACAACAATATTACTTCACAACGCCCACCAGAGGGAGTCACACACTGTTAAAGGCTGACATTATCAAGTATGCGGTGCACTACGTCTGCAATGTGTTAAACCATTCAGTCAATAATAAGTGCTGCTGTGAAGAGAACAATTCTCAGACTGAATGTTGAATATCAGCTAGTTTCTCCTGTTGTTTTAAACCTTGTTGTAGAGATGGAACATTGGCTGTGGATTACTCCTGCTGCTCTTTTCTTTGGTAAGATACACAGAACAACATGATTTTATTATTTTCTAAAGATTTATATAAACCGCAGTTCAGAGCAGAAATCTCTAAACAGTTGAACTGTTTCTGTCCAGAGTAACAATGTACAGTTGACATTTTCCACTGTCTTCTCCTCTCTGCCTGATGAACATTGTTAGTCAAATGGCTTCAATTTCTCTACTTCTTTCAGGAATAATAGCTGGAGACAAAATCTCTCCTGTAGAAGATGAAGACAGTAAAAGCGAAGGAGAATCTGTCTCACTGAGATGTGACTATGAGACAAATGACAACAATGTCTACCTTTACTGGTACAGATATCATTCTGACCTTCAGGCACCTCAGTTTATACTCTGGTAAGGAGCAAGAGACAGATCCCAATATGAATATATCCCAGAAAAGCGATATGAATCCAAAACAACAGTGAAATCAACTGAACTGACCATAAAGAGACTAACCCTGACAGACACAGGTCTCTACTACTGTGCTCTAGAAACACAGTGATACAAAGTGTAGAAGAGGCTGCACAAAAACCTGAACACAGATATCTGACTACTCTTCAAAGAGGAGGGAAGTGGTATTCAAACCACAGCTTCATATCAGATGGATTCTGATTATTCCAGTTTTATCAGAGTCCCTGTGGTTACAGCTGCTAATGCAACACCGTGGGAAGACTTTTTTCCACACTGTTGTACTGAACTTTGTACCTCCACTAGAGGGCGACATTATCAAGTAGGAGGTGCTCTACTTCTGCACTATGTTCAACCAATCAGTCAATAATAAGTGCTGCTGTGAAGAGAACAATTCTCAGATTGAATGTTGAACATCAGCTAGTTTCTCCTGTTGATTTAAACCTTGTTGTAGAGATGGAGCATTGGCTGTGGATTATTCTTGGCGCTCTTTTATTTGGTAAGATATAAAAAACAACATGGTTTCATTATTTTCTAAAGTTTTATTTAACCTGCAGATCAGAGCAGAAATCTCTTAACAGTTGAGCTGTTTCTGTCCAGAGTAACAATGTACAGTTGACATTTTCCACTGTCTTCTCCTCTCAGCCTCATGAACAATGTTAGTCTAATGGCTTCATTTTCTCTACTTTTTTCAGGATTAATAACTGGATACAAAATTTTCCCTGTAGACGTTGAAGTCAGTAGAAGAGAAGGAGAATCTGTCACACTCAGATGTGAATATGAGACAACGGTTCGTGATCCTAACCTTCACTGGTACAGACATCATTCTGACCTTCAGGCACCTCGGTTTATACTCTGGAAAGGAGCTATTAGTGGTGAATATATCCCAGATGAGCGATATGCATCTGAAACATCAGTAAACTCAACTGAATTGACCATAAAGAGACTAACCCCGGCAGACACAGGTCTCTACTACTGTGCTCTATAAACACAGTGATACAAAGTGTAGAAGAGGCTGTACAAAAACCTGAACACAGATATCTGACTACTCTTCAAAGAGGAGGGAAGTGGTATTCAAACCACAGCTTCCTATCAGATGGATTCTGATTATTCCAGTTTTATCAGAGTCCCTGTGGTTACAGCTGCTAATGCAACACCGTGGGAAGATTCACATGAGCAGCAAATCCACATCAATGACAAACCAACTGTATGATGGTTCAAACACAAGACAACATGACAACAAATAAATGGACGCTGACTTACCTACTAAATCCTCTTCATACCCTGTGGGCCATTAGGCCACAATGAGCTCCTTCTATTGTTCAACATGTTGATCTCCATCCCAAATAGACACTGAAACATTAACTGATACAACTCTGAAATCAGAAGAACTCAGTAGAATCACATTTTTACCGCCAACGATTTTACTAACTTCATGAAAACAGAAAACAGAAGCTTCCCCAACAATTCCAACATCTTTGAATTTGACAATTTTGCAGAGGACCAAAAGGTACTAAACTGTTACTTCACATTCAAGAGACATTCTGAAAAAAGCATAAAACGTAAAATGTTGAAATATTAAATCTCAATTTACTTTCAGACTCTCTAGAAAAAAAATGTATGGGTGTTTTCACATCTGAAAGTCCAAATCAAGGTCCGAACCAAGGTTCATGTTTTTGTTACATTGTATACATTTGATCCGGTAAGTTTTGGTTTCACACTGCAGTTATGCAAGCGCACTAAAGATCTATACGTGACAAAACTACGTCCTGTTGTCATCACATATGTGAGCTGCGTCTCCAGATAGTTATAATTGATTGGTTTGTAGTAGGGATGCACCAAAGCCCAGAGTTCGGGTTCGGCCGAATTTTGGGCTTTTTTTTCGGGCACTGTCAAACTTTAGAATTTTTTTCCACTGAACTGAACGCTACCAAAGAGAAGTAACAAGAGGCGAAACTCGAGAATAAAAGGCGAACATTGTGTTGAGTTTCTGTTCTTATCAAAGAGTATTGAAGTACCAAGAGGCAGAACTCAATAGAACGTCCCATTAAAACAAACGCACTCATGACCGAGGTGCAGCTCCACCATCTTGGACTGAACGCTCTTGTTACTTCTATGCTTTTTGTAGAGTTACGCTTGCACTTCGCACACTACGCTGGTCGACGTAATGATGGCGTGTTAGGTGGAGCGTTCAATGCAGTAGGCTGAGAAGTGAAAAAGTGAAAATGAAACTTATGAGCAGAAAAAGTGTTGTTTGTCAGGCTTTCTAATTTCACCCCCCCAACATGTCTTCATCATACACTGGTTAGCGAAAATTTGCCAAACAAAATCAGCTGGCGATAGCAATGTGCTTTCCTACGATGTGAAAAGAGCGTGTGAATTCAACATTAAGTTGTGACATTTAACTATTTTAGAGGCTGTGGACGTTGTTTACTTCATTAATGTGTTTACTGTGTTAATGGACTGAAGATCAGAATCAGAAGAGCTTAATTGCCAAGTACGTTTTTAACAAATACAAGGAATTTGTTTTGGTGTTGTTGGTGCATGTCACACATTCGCTAAATAGAATATAAACAATATAAGTAAAGTATATATATACAGTATGTATTAAATAAAAAAAATACATTAAAAATAAAATAAAAGATAAAAAATGGGAGTAGAGTTTGGTTCGGGGTTCGGCAGAATCTTAACCAGTGGGTTCGGTATTCGGCCGAACCCCAAAAATCTGGGTTCGGTGCATCCCTAGTTTGTAGACTGCTCTCCCCTACTCACTGCTGCTCTCTCCTACTGACTGCTGCTCTCTCCTACTGACTGCTGCTCTCCCCTACTCACTGCTACTCTCTCCTACTGACTGCTACTCTCCTCTACTGACTGCTGCTCTCCCCTACTGACTGCTACTCTCCCCTACTGACTGCTACTCTCCCCTACTGACTGCTGCTCTCTCCTACTGACTGCTGCTCTCTCCTACTGACTGCTACTCTCCCCTACTGACTGCTACTCTCCCCTACTGACTGCTACTCTCCCCTACTGACTGCTACTCTCCCCTACTGACTGCTACTCTCCCCTACTGACTGCTACTCTCCCCTACTGACTGCTACTCTCCCCTACTGACTGCTGCTCTCCCCTACTGACTGCTGCTCTAATCTACTGCCGCGCCTCTTTTTGTTTGTTGTGATGTTGAGAAGCAAGACATGGGAACTTTCTTTCTGGACCATTTATTTGGAGACAAACGGAAACATACAACTGTACATTTACTACCACTTAACAAGTAAACTGCTGATGTATTCTCTGCTCTGAAAGCTGACAACTGTCTGCTCCGAGCGCATTCACCGTCACACACTCTCTGATGTACACACTAAGCACCGAGCTATTCCCTAACGGAGCTCCCCCCGCTTGAGGAGAGCCTGCTAGAGATTCTTGTATTTTGTCTGGAAGTCCAAACCATCCAAAAAATGCTTTCACACTATAAACGGACCGGACCATGGTTCAGTTTGGTCCGGACCGAGACCACCTCTTTTTATTGGACCAAAATTTGGTCTTTTGAACCGGACCGTGGTACGAAAAAATTTCTCACCTGCAATTTTGGTGTGGACCAAACTGAAAAGTCTGAAAGTCCGGACCTAATGAGTTAGGTGTGAAAATGCCCTAAAAGACATGTACAGGTTCACTACAATTACCACCTTTTATATGTTACAGAACAAACTGAATCTGCACCAGCTGTAAAACAGGAACCATGTCAGCTGAAAACTACAAAGATCCACTTCATACAAGAAATGTTACACTAAGAAAGGAGAGAGGCACAAAATGTGTTTAGGTGTAAAGTTGTCAGTAGGGGGAATAACCCAGGGCTGTGAATGAGCCCTGTCACTGTGATCAGGTTCCTCCTTCTAATCCACCAACTTAGTGTTGATGAAGACTAAACAGAGAGATCACAGCCTTCTTTATACTTGCTGTAGCTCAGAGTTACTCCACACTGCAGATATGAAGCCTCTGTTCATCTCAGTGTTGCTAGCTGCTATGAGCCTTGGTATGAACACAACTCTGTTTCTTTGATATCAATCCAACATTGATATGATTCTTTAACAGCACACTGATTCAGTTTGTTGCTATTTTACAGAATGCGGAGCACAAAAAGACAACGTGCTGCAACCAGAAGGAGATGTGACTGCTACTGAAGGAGAGGCAATAACACTTGGCTGTCAATATGACAGTAGTACATCTAATAATTATCTCTTCTGGTACAAACAGGATGGAAACAACAGCCCCAAATTCATTCTGATGCGCGTTCAAGGGGATGAAGGGAACACACAAGACGAGTTCAGTGAAAGATTTTCATCCACACTCAATTCCAGCTTAAGATCAGTTCCTCTGAAGATCCAGAAGCTTCAGCTGTCTGACTCTGCTGTGTACTACTGTGCTGTGAGGCCCACAGTGGCAGGAAACACCAAAACTCTGTACAAAAACCTTTGGAGCAAAGACAACACAATACTCCACAACATCCACCAGAGGGAGTCACACACTGATAAACTGTTAAATATTTTTTCCTGATGTAGTCTAGAATAACTTTACCTTAGTAGTGTAACTGAGAGAATTAAAAATACAGAGCTACGAGGAGACGGAGAGACTCAGGGAGGAGCTGAGCAGTTACTGAAATATAGAAGAGAGAGGAACTTCTATATTCAACAGAGATCAATACACAAACCAGAATTTACTTTATCCAGCATGCTGTTACTGGATCATGTCGTGATTTCGCTACTGTTTATTTCAGTTATAACAGGTATGTTACATTCTGCATTTTCTATGTTTGAATGTAATGTTCCATAACTGTGAGTCATTTCTTGAAAATTTTGTAACAACAGAGTTATCTTTTCCTTTAGGTGTCAGCTCTGAAGAACTCACTCCAGCTGAGAAAGAAAAGAACAGTTTAGAAGGCAGCACAGTTAATCTGTCCTACAGATACTCCAAGAAAATAAATGATCATTTTTTCTGGTATCGACAATATCCAGGAAAACCACCAGAGTTTCTCCTGTACATTTCAGGGCTTGGTTTTACAAGACCAGGAGAGTCTTTACAATCAGACACAAGGTTCTCTACAAAATTGTCTGAAGAAAAGCATCTGGATCTGCAGATCTCCTCTGCTGCAGTGTCTGACTCTGCTGTGTACTACTGTGCTCTGCAGCCCACAGTGACAGGAAACACCAAAACTCTGTACAAAAACCTTTGGAGCAAAGACAACACAATACTCCACAACATCCACCAGAGGGAGTCACACACTGTTAAACTTCATTGTATTTTATGAGACAGTCTGGATTCTTTTCACTAATGAAACACAGTTGTGATGAAGACTTGAAGAAATTAAACTAATACAACATCTGAGTCTCCACCTACTGACTGCAGAGGTGGCTTCATCACAGAGAACTGTTTGATTCCAGCTGTGAACATTAGACCAATTCAATTCAATTAAATTTTATTTATAGTATCAAATCATAACATAGGTTATCTCGAGACACTTTACAGATAGAGTAGGTCTAGACCACACTCTATAATTTACAAAGCAACCAACAATTCCAACAATTACAGTAATTCCCTCAAGAGCAAGCAGTGTGACAGTGGCGAGGAAAAACTCCCTCTTGGGAAGAAACCTCGGACAGACCCAGGCTCTTGGTAGGCGGTGTCTGACGGGCCGGTTGGGGGGTGTGATGAACAGTGGCGATAATAGTCACATTAATAATGGAACAGTGACTGGATGTAGCGGGGAAGCTGCAGGGTTCAGCAGGACGCAGCAGGGCACCGTTGAGCTCAGCAAGGAGTGCAGCAGGACCACGGCGATAGCTGGAACCAGGATCTTGGTGCCAACGTTCTCCAAGGAAATACGCTGGGGGAAAAAACATAAGGACTCCCGGGGAAACTCCCCAGAAGCTAGGATTAGTAACTAGCATTTCCGGGACGGGATACACGCAAATAGTAATAGTAATAGTAATAGAAAGGGAGAGGAGAGAGCAGCTCAGTGTGTCAAAGGAAGGAAGTCCCCCCGGCAGTCTAGAACTATAACAGCGTAACTATAACAGCGTAACTAAGAGAGACAGGTCATAAGGAGAGGTAGCTTTTTCGGGCTTAGAACTCTCCCCCTGCCGGATCGGGCTTGGCTGGCCTGCCTCCCTCTACTTTGTTATGTTTTATTAATCTAAAAATTATGAAGAGAAGCAGTTGGGCCAGTTAGGTGAACACTGCAACTCCTCACTCCCTAACTATAAGCTTTATCAAATAGAAGAGTTTTAAGTTCATTCTTGAAAGCGATTACAGTTTCTGCCCCCCCAAACCCAGATCGGGAGCTGGTTCCATAGGGAGAGGAGCCTGATAACTGAAGGCTCTGGCTCCCATTCTACTTTTTAGAGACTCTAGGTACCACCAGTAACTCTGCATTCTGGGAGCGCAGTGCTCTAGTGGGACAATAGGGTATTAGGAGCTCTTCTAGATATGATGGTGCTAGACCATTTAGAGCTTTGTAGGTGAAGAGAAGGATTTTAAACTCAATCCTGTATTTTACAGGAAGCCAGTGCAGAGAAGCTAATACAGGAGAGATATGATCTCTTTTCTTAGTTCTTGTGAGAACACGCGCTGCAGCATTCTGGATCAGCTGGAGAGTCTTAAGGGACTTATTTGAGCAACCTGACAGTAGGGAATTACAATAGTCCAGCCTAGACGTAACA
>JABUOV010000624.1:0-19352 GCA_025617405.1 Perca schrenkii
AGAAGTTACATTTAGCATATATCGTCACAGGTAGCAAGCTAACCATTGCAAAGTGTTGTGCTAATGTTGGAAACAGGCAAATTATATCTTTATAGTTAGTAGTTCCTGAGGCTCAGACATTCATGGCGCACAGGAGGCGGGACGCACCGATCCATCTCCCCAGGAACAAACGCTGTGTCGGGTGGGCAAACTCATGTGATGCCTAATTGATCCCGTGGAGGATTTGTAGGCTATTAAGTGTACAAGGTGTACCCCGGTCCACCAAACACTGGGTCTTAATTCTGCACATATTTATTTTACTGTAGTCCTATTTACTATTTCATTATTTCATCCATGCATGGCGCAGCGGATCTGTGCGCACTGTCACCTGCCGTGGAGACGCTGGCCTCACTAACCTCTCCTCCTCTGAGTTGGATCTCCCTCACGCTGGACTCAGTTTCACTAAGCGTACTAATACTTAGAAAATAAATGGCATTACATCAGTGAGTTCAAACTGCTTATTGTGCGTAATTTGGACTGATGGAGAGATGCATGTTGTTTTGTAACAGGTGAGGCGCTGCCACTATTCTCTTGATTTCCACTTCGACATTAGACATTTTTTTGAATGAAAGAGACGGAACAGGCACATTGTATCTTTATAGTTGTATCCATATGATGTGACAGACTTAGGTTAATATTTCACCAGGTCCGAGGGCTAGAGGGATGTGTTAAGTAGACCCCATAAAGTTATCCCACAACTGATTTGAATACTGTACTGTCTGAACATGCTTGGAATTCATAAGATTTATGGGACAGATCAGATGGCCAGAGACTTGAGACTTGACTTGGACTCATGGCAAAAGACTTGAGAGACTTGCCTTGAACTTGCCCCTCAAAGACCTGAGACTTGACTTGGACTCAAGCTCAAAGATTTGAGACTTGACTTGGACTTGAGCGCAAAGACTTGAGACTCGACTTGGACTTCCAAAAAATGACTTGTGAACATCTTTGGCTCACTGTAAAGATCTAAAGGCCAAACTGTTTCTTAGAAATCCACGCACACACCTGAAGAGAACATATGACAGCGCGTATTGCCCTGTACACAGACAAACACATCACAAATGACTCTGTTGTGTGGTACACCACACTGAAGCTCTTGTGAAGGGCTGAAGTGAAATTCTCTCTCAAAAGTCAAAATATTTTTTTCCACAAGACATTAAGGTCTCAATAGCTGATTTCACCTCTTTCAATATGTGCCTCATGGCAGCAATTTTGAAAATCATGTATGATGTATTTTGTTTTGGAGTGCCTTTGGAGTGTTTCAGCCAATCACATTCAGCAGTGGTGGTTGCCACTTTACTGGTCCAACCTCAGCTCCACTGAGGCCTCGTCTCTTTGCCACAAAATTGAATTTTGGATCCGCAACAGACAAAAACTGCTGCCAATAGTAAACCCAAATGCAATACCCAAAACGTCTTTTCAGAAACCTAAAAGTTACATCACTGATTGTACATCAGAGAATATAAGCTATATGTTCACTCAGGAATGTAATTTGATTGATGGTCAACAGGTCAAGAGGTCACGACCTGTCAAAAATTTTATTGATGGTCAAGAGGTGTTTGTGATGTAATATTTTTCTATTTACAGTACTGGCCAGTACTGGAAATTCCATTTTCAATTCAAATGATTCCAACCAATGAGAATGAGACTTACAGGAAATATGTAGATGGGTGGGTTTAACTATTATTATAACTAATGAGAATTAATTAAATTAAATATCTTTATCATTATTTGCTGCTGATACATGTAAAGGTCCAATATGTAATATTTGTACTGTAATAAATCCAAAAATGACACCAATGCCTCATCAGATATTAAGGAAACATGTTAAACTGAAATACTATCTTTTCTGACAACAATGCTAATGTCAGTATTTTTTCTTTTTGAAATTTACATTCCGTGACGGCCCAGTTTGACAGCCAGGCCGGGTTGCCAGATACACATGTAAAAACGTAAACCCAGCGCGCTACAGCTGTAACGGCAGTACAGCCATGAAAACAGCAAACAAACGAATAGGATCAACGGAGATAGATTTTACATGACATCAAAAAAGAAAACAGCATGTTTCTAACAGTTACGTGACCAGAGACGTAACAACCCCCTGGTAAATATTGGAGATGTATTTGAAAGATGGAGACAGCTTAGATCCCAAAAGGACGCAGAGTTGGCTTATTTTCTCCTGAACAGGTAATCATTAGCTTCCTCCCTCTGTTCCAGTCAGCTGGCCTCCCCGCTCAGTCCTCCTCCCACGGCACCCTACATCGCTCTGCCTGCGCTTCCACGCTCCAGCCAGCCCTCCTCCGCTCCTCGGCTCCCCCGTTCCAGTGCCTACTCTGCGGCTTCCCAGCCCCAGTTTCCCCGCGTCTCCCTGAGCTCCCTGGTCATCCTAGATTTTTCCCTTGTGCCCCTGCCATCCTAGTTTCCTCTCCCGCGTTCCTCACCATCCTAGGTTTTTCCTTGTTGTCCCTCACCTTCCTAGTTTTTTCTCCCGTACTCCTCCCTCCTTGTTTGTTTAATAAAGTATTTGTTTTTGAGCATTGCATTTGAGTCCGTTCTGTCCATCGTAACAGAAACTGTGAATGTTTAAGACACGGCATTTGCAGTCAATATTACTAAGCACAGCAAACCAATGAGAGAATAAGGGGTAGAGTAGAAGAAGTAGACTGGTTCAGACATAAAAAGGATATCTTTCCTGGTTCAACAGAGGTGTCAAAAGTATTCACATTCATTACATTCATTACAAAAGTATTCACATTCACACATCATGACTTTTGTAGAAGTTGAAGTATCAACTCAAGCTTTTTACTTAAGTAAAAGTGTAAAAGTACTGGTTTCAAAACTACTTAAAGTATAAAAGTAAAAGTAATGTAAGGCAGAGATCTTCAACAGGGGGTCTTCAGAGTCATTGCAGGGGGGCCTCCAAATTATTGTACATTTTTGAGTCTTTAAAAAAAATAAAAATAAAATGCCTTAACATAATTCCAACATATTATTAGCAAATATAAATTCCCACTGATGATAGGCTTACTGGCCTATAGGTAAGGTAGTCACTAAGATATCAGCCCACAGATACAGTTAATCCTAGATTTACTGTGCCACATATGTAACATTAAAATATGATTTATAAAACCATGCCAACAATTAATATTTTAATAGCTTATGAAAAAAGGTATGTAAGAAGGCTTTAGGTTACCCTAACAGTTATTGTAGGCCCAGTTTAATATGCAACTTAATTTCATACAATATGTAGTAGGGGGTCCCTGCTACATCTCACTTTAAGTTAAGGGGTCCTTGGCTTCAAAAACGTTCAAGACCCCTGACAATGCCATTAAAGGAACGCCGACTTATTGGGAATTTAGCTTATTCACCGTAACCCCCAGAGTAAGACAAGTCGATACATACCCTTCTCATCTCCGTGCGTGCTGTAAGGCTGTCTGACGGCATCAGGCCAGCACAGAACATGCAGGAATGGTTCCAGTAATCCTACTGCTCCCAATAAGTGACAAAATAACGCCAACATGTTCCTATTTACATGTTCTGATTTGTAGAGTCACAGCGTGTACAAAAAAAAACGTAACATGAGACACAGCCGTCTTCTAACTGTAAACAAACCGGGAACTATATTCTCAAGCGGAAGAATATAGTACTTGGGCGGAGTGATATGCTCACAGCAAGCCTGTCTGAGAATATAGTTCCCGGTTTGTTTACAGTTAGAAGACGGACGAGCGGGCACACGCACCACTCGGCGGAAAAGGGAGAGAAAGAAAAAAGACACACTTCGTCAGGATCCATTTTCACGCTAATCGAAACGCATCACCTGACCGCTCATATACCATGCAGCCCGAAGCGCAATCCCGAGCCCGTGAAAAATAATAGAAATTAAGCGACCCGTCGGGTTCGGGCAAAGATCTTCAGCTCTAGCGTACAGCCACTTCCCTAAACTGTCTCATTCAGAGACCAGCATCCCAAACAGGGCTCTGTGTCTGTCAGGAGGTCTGACATCTACCGTATCAGCAGAGCAATCACGTAATGCACAGCAGACTAAGGTGCAGGTGGATTATTTTCTGAAATATAGTGACTTTATTCTTGTAACAGCCTATTGTATTATCACTTTATTTTTCTCACAATATCACAACTCCTCCAAACCTCAGAGAACACCGATGAGATATGCTGTATTTTGAATGTGCACAAAGTTTTGAACATGATCAGAAATCTTACAGTCCAGGGATTTATTAATTCATTGAAATGAATTAATGTATCATTCAGGTGAATACTGTTAATATGCATATTTACGGTGGTTACTTCCTCAACAAAAGAAGCAAAAGTGGGAAGAGTAAATGATGCTAGGCTACATGTGTGCTGACTCAGATATAATTAGAAACATTGATCCAAAGGAGAATAAATAGATGAAAGCAATAAAGAATGCCTGAGAGCCTTACTGTAAATATTCCATTATGTTTTTATATTTGGATTGTAAGTTATGTTTCCCTTTAGATAAAGATATTTCCAGCATAAATTGATTCAGAAAAAGGTCAAAAAATAAATAAATAAAAAAGGGCATAAAAATTCACCATAATGCTGGAAATGAGGTATTTAATGGTCAAAATGTTCAGGGGGTGGACCCTTAGCCCCCCCCATCATAAGTCACCATGCATACAAATCTGGAAACAAAACACTGGCCTTTGGGTTGCCAGACCAGTTATGATTAGACCAAATGTTGGTACCATCTAACTTACATGGAAGCTAGAAACTAAAATGAACACACATTGCTACTCAATCGCTGACACAGTGCTGTGGAGATCTGGCAATGCGAGACTGGGGGGCGCAAAATTAAATCTCGCCTAGAGCAACCAAAGGGCTTGAACCGTACCTGCCTGTGACCTTTTTGTTTTGCAGAGCTTTAATCCGGACTATGGTTTATTCCTAACTGTGCTAGTCTTACCAGCGTTGGAATGGATGGACAGGATGATGGATATGAGGTGTAGGGTTACAGACCTTCTTAGCTGCCGCGGTTGCAAGAATACGCTGGTTGTGAAAAAAACTCGAAACTTTTGAAATTTTTCTCAGATGTTCCCAAGCTCAAACCACACCTGTTTTCCCATGCTCAAACCACACCTCTTTCCCCACGCTCAAACCACACCTCTTTTCCCAGAACTTTCCTAACCACACCTGTCCTTATGACATTATAAAGCCTGCATCAGTCAGCAGCACAACTTACAACATATTCAACGCAAAACAGAAGAAGCTCACAACTTACAAGATGTTCAGCGCAAGACAGAAGAAGCTCCTTACCCCTCAGGTCCTCTTCTCCTCTGAGGAGTAGTGTCAAAGCCTGAGATGCTCTCCGCCCTCTCCTGAGACACCGACTCGAGACGACCCTGATGTGCACAACTCTACTGGGGGTGGGATACCCTGTTTTCTCCTCGACACTGTCAAATCGGCCGTTTTTCATCTTCTTAACATGACTATTCACTGATATTCTCGTGCCAACTGTTATGGTTGTGAGATCGACCATCCTAGCCAGAGAGAGCACGGCTGTCTGGAAGCAATCGTGGACAACTTTTACGAGGATAACTTTTACTTTTACACCTCGTTTTATTTCTGCTATTCAGCGTTGGTTGCTTGCCCGCAACATCAAAACCGAGGATTTCAGAGTCTGTGTGGTAGCAGAGACTCTCTTGCATGAACTGAAATTAGTGAAGAAAGTTGTTGACCCCATCACCGACATGTACAATAATTTGGTAGGACAAGTTTTAGTGAAAATTTTCCAATTGCGTTTGGTGACTGTTACGAGGGATCGTAAACTCTCGAGTTCTGATTGATTCTTTTTAAATGTGTGATATATTTTCTGTTTTGAGTTTGAAGAAATTTATTTTTCTATATATGAAAAAAAATATGATTCTTTTTAAACGCATGATATATTTTTATAGTTGACTTGTTTTCAAATATGTAACCCTGCTTGAAGAAATGTATTTTTAAAAGCATATTTTTTTCATAGTTGTTTTCATATATGTAATCTTGTGTGAAGAAAAGTATATATTTTTTTACTTTTTATGGTTGACTCGTTTTTCAAATATGTAAACATGTTTGAAGAAATGTATTTTTCTATCTTTTGGAAAAGAAATGTAATGAATAAAGCATTAAAAAAATGAATAAAGAGTCATTCTTGTGTACATGTTGTCTTAAAGAACATTAGAGGGTTCAGAGGAAAGGATGGCAGAGGAACGGGTGATGGAAAAAGTATATTACAACCCTCTTCATCCCGGTAGCTATGGTGGAGTACAACGTCTCCGTTGTATTCTACAGGATGAAACTGGCGAAAAAGTCAGTGTTCCGGAAGTGTAAGACTTTTTATCTGAGCACGACGCTTATACTTTGCATAAATCTGCCAGAGTACATTTCAAGAGAAAAAGTGCAGGGCTCCAGACTGCGACCAAATGGTCGCATTTTGCGACCAAAATTTGAGAGTGTGCGACTGAATTTTACATCCAGTCGCACATGTGCGACCAGTAAATTTACCCCCTTTTTTTACACGTTAAATGTCGAAACGTAGGTACCTGAGCGCATAAGCGCAAGCTTATCTGTCCTCTCTGAAAGTTGACAGAGAGCGGTGCTCTGACACAAACACACACACTCGCACACACGCGATCGGCGCAAACTACGTCAGCTGTTTTGTTGAAGTCACAGTGAGTGATGCCGATAAAGTGGTTTCAAGTGTGGTTACAGTTTTTAAAAACTTCACACAGACAGCGTTTGCTGCGACATGATATTAAAAACAGTCACGGTGCTGTTGACGTTACACTTCCTCTGAGACAAGCAGCAGGCTGTCAGTACCCGATCCGTTCCACCGGCACAATCCGTTCTGCGCATGTGCAAGATGACACGTATGCCATGACGTAGGCGCAGATGATAATACAGCGTTCATTCCACCTCGGAATAACAGGCACCACAGCTAAATTAAGACTTTACAGTAATAACAATAAAGACAAGTATTGAGTGATTGTATTTTAAATGAGCACAAGTAAAGTAGAACTGACGCAACTGCTGTTATATATGTTAACGTTTATTTTCAAGTTTTATTTTGAGGGTCTTTTAAAGTTTACATGCTGTCTCAGCTAGCGGTTAGCCGAATTAGCTGCTAGCTAAACTAGCTAACGTTAGCTTAACTGTGGAGGCTAACGGCAGACCGCTACAATCAGCTAGCGGTTAGCCAAATTAAACGTTAGCTAAACTAACGTTAGCTTCCTGGCAGAGGCTAACGGCAGACCGCTACAATCAGCTAGCGGTTAGCCAAATTAACCGTTAGCTAAACTAACATCTTGAGCATGGGCAGAACGGATCGTGCAGGTGGAAGCGGTGGTGTTATTCCAACCTATTCTGAAGTGGTGTTGGCATGAACGCAGCATTATCATCTGCGCCTACGTCATGGCATACGTGTCATCTTGCACATGCGCAGAACGGATCGTGCTGGTGGAACGGATCGGGTACTGATACAGGCTCAACAGTGTGCAACTGTGCCCTGGGGACTGACTGACAGGCTGTAAGGCAAGGCAACTTTATTTCTACAGCTCCTTTAGCAACAAGGCAACTCAAAGAGCTTTACATGAAACATTAAAGAGCAACTGAAAACGGTCATGATGAAAATGCAACAGGCTAAATAAGTTACAGTGAGTAAGAAATTAATAATTATTCAATTTAATAGGTTGTAGGGATGAGTTTGGGAGGAGAGAGAGAGGGGTTTTATTTCTATTTTTGTTTAATTTCTTTAGAGTGTAACATATTCTAATAAAATAACATAATGTTCTAACTACATAGGATAAATAGGTTTGGAATTATTTTTACAACTGAAATAATAATAATAACCCACATACCAATAACACAGCCAGCTTTTAATGGATTTACCACTTTATTATCACGGGACATCCGTAAATTGTGTGATTTTTGAAAAGTTCCCAATTTTTTCGTGTACAGAAGGCCCTATTGAAACTGAAGGAATTATTTTCTGCAAGTAAATTGGCTTGTTGAGGTGCTTAACATATTCAAAAACTCACCAAAATTGGTGTTCGCATCAAGTCTGGTGAAAATGTACATATTTTAAGGGGTTTGGGAATAGGCGCTCAAAAATGGCTCACTAGCGCTCCCTACAAAGTAAAAAGAATTTAGCCCCTGCAGAGCGTTTAACGTAGACTCACGAAACTTGGTACACATCAGGGCTCCAGACTGCAACCAAATGGTCGCATTTTGCGACCAAAATTTGAGAGTGTGCGACTGAATTTTGCATCCAGTCGCACATGTGCGACCAGTAAATTTACCCCCTTTTTTTACACGTTAATTCATTGTAGGCTACTTGTAGACCAGAGTTGGTATATTTCTTAAATATTTTGTTTACTGTCATGACAGCAATGGTGCCTTCTATGTTGCATCTTCAAAAGTGACACTGAATTTGAAACAGCACATTGTAATTTCTGCATCTATTATCAAAGTATTTATTAGTAATACAGTGGAAATTAGTAGAAATGTGAATATTTGGTTAGCATGTTGATTTACGGTGTGTGCCCCTAAATTTTCTGGTTGCGCCCCTAAAATTTTCAGTTGGGTGCCACTGTGCTCCTAGTGAAAAAAGTTAGTCTGGAGCCCTGCACATATGTACCATGTCAAGATGTACAAAAAACTTCATAAGACCCATACCCTAAACCCAACAGGAAGTCCGCCATTTTGAATTGAAAGTTCAAAATTAGTGCGATTTTGGCCATTTCCACGTCGTACTTTAACAAGCTTCACCTAGAGATTTCATCCGATCAACTTCAAACTCAGTCTGTGCCATCTTAAGACATTAAAGATGAAAAGTTGTTAAAAGAAAAACTTTTCGTCATAGGGCGTGGCCATGGCGGGGCGGCCATTTTGTGCGTTTCGACGCCGAAACAGGAAGTGGGTGTAACTCAAGTGTACATTGTCCAACTGGCTCGAAACTTTTCAGGATTCATAAGAGTCCAACCCAGAGCACAAATAAAGGCCAATATTTACTTAAAGTCATAGTGCCCCCTAGTGGCGACAGGAAGTAGGCCTAAAAGTCAAGTTGCTATACTTTAACAAACTCCTCCTAGAGATTTCATCCGATGGACTTCAAACTTGGTCTGTACCATCTCAACACCTTAACGATGAAAAGTTATTAAAAGAAAAACTTTTCGTCAGATGGTGTGGCCGTGGCGTGGCAGCCATTTTGAGTGTTTAGCGATGAACAAAGAAGTTGTTGTAACTTGAGTGTACAAATTTCTCACGATTGACAAGGGTCCAGGCCTGAGGACACCTACAGGCCAAAATTGACTTTTGGTCATAGCGCCCACCGCTGGAAACAGGAAATGCACCTTATATGACGAACATCATCTGATTTACATGAAACTTATGTGTGGTGTACATGTGACACTGAGCCCGCCCACTTACTCAGGCCACGACCCCTTTCATAACATTTGAACCGTTTAAGATAGAGTCTTGTGTGAGGTGTCATTGAACTCAGCAGAGACTTCCTTATTCATTGGTGATGGTTTAGCCCGCCCCTATCTTTAAGCCTCGCCCCCTTTTATAACTAATGACCCGTTTGATGTAGACCCTTGTTTGAGATATCATTGAACTCAGCAGAGAGTTCATTTTTAATTGGTGATGGTTTGGCCCGCCCCCTATGTCGAAGCCACGCCCCCTTTCATACATGCTGACCCATCTAAGGCAGAGTCTTGTGTGAGGTATCATTGAACTCAGCAGAGACTTGATTCTTCATTGGTGATGGTTTAGACCGCCCCTATCTTTCAGCCACGCCCCCTTTTATAACTAATGACCCGTTTGATGTAGACCCTTGTTTGAGATATCATTGAACTCAGCAGAGAGTTCATTTTTAATTGGTGATGGTTTGACCCGCCCACTATATTTCGGCCACGGCCCTTTTCACAGATAATGAACTGTATGACGTAGAGTCTTTGTGTGAGGTATCGTTGAACTCGGCAGGGAGTTCAGCGCAGCTTACATTAGCAGATAAGCCCATACACTGACGTCCAATACACACACACACAAACTTGTCTTATATTTCAAGACATATTTTTTTTACATTTTGGGAATTTAATAAATATTGAAATGAAAATCTATATGAAACCCTTACAGTTGCATATTTGTTTTCAGAATGGGATTTTTCCTGTTAATATGATTTCCTGTTTTTCTGACTTCCTTTTCTGACTTTATACTTACCTCAAGTTGCCTTTTGGGACATACATGCATACAAAGCTGAGCAACGTGTTGTTGCTGGTGACAAGCCCACTGACTGTATACAGTATATGTACATTGAAGCGATACTGGCTTTAAAGACCAGCTGATCGCTGTCAGATTCTGTGAATGAATGCCCGCATTACATTGTAGTATCGGCTTTGAATGCATCCAGCTCGGATCCTATCGTAATATTCTGTATTACAGCATACTGTAGTATTTCACCGGTAATACGACTGAAATAATATTATTAAAATAAAGAAATGAATGCCATGATAACATCTAAATAAATGTTGATTGATGTAGCATTTTGGTTTTAAAAATATAAATAAACAAAAAAGCAACCCAGCTTCCCTGGCCCAAATCGACTGAAATAACAACATTAGGAGAAATACATATAAACTATGATAAGATCTCGTAAATAAATGTTGATTAAAACAGCTATTATTTGGTTAAAAATACCAATAATAAAACTGCCACAGATTTCAATTTATGTGGGGCATGTTTTTTCTTTTGTCTATATATCCGATGGTGAGGGATAACATGAATGTCTATCTGACGTCCCCCTTGTCATTGAAACTTAACACCCAGGGTCCTTGACCATGCGTCAGACATTTGACGAGTAGGGAGTGAGACTTTGTTGTATATACGGACCACATCCGAGAACTTAACCCAACTGTTCTCAGACCAATTTTTCCATTGCACAAAAACCTGTTTGTCGCCCTTTTAAGATTTTCTCCACTCGAAACATTTCGAAACACTCTAAGTTTGCCGTCATAATCTTCTAATTTGTATATGGGAGGTGTGCGGGGAATGCGATCTGTCACGGCAAAGACTTCATCCGTTTGTCTGTTTGTATTTTTCCCTTTCTTAAATTTCATTTTTGCTTTATTCCTGTGACGAGAGGAGAAGGTAATGTACAGGTTGTGAATCACCTGATTGGTGTTCTCCAAAGTGACATCCATTGGAGTCATTTTTATACTACTATGTTAACTGTGGTCGTCGAGGTAACGTCTGGTGTTGTGAGCCGTAAAATATTTAAACGTGAGATTTCAGGTACGGTTGTATGACCGAAGCCTTTAAGTCACTGGCCATCCTAAAATGTTTGATATTGTATTTCTTCATCAGAGCCTCAAATCTCTTGTTGAAAAATTATTTGCCTTCGTCTCTTTGAAGCTTTGCAGGTATTAGACTCTCTGGAAAGATAGATTCAAAAGCCTTTACCACTGCAACTGCCGTCTTCCTCTTCAAGGGACGCACATACGTTTTTTGTTTCAGAAATACGTCTGACGGTCAATAAATAATTAAATCCATCATAATGATCAGCCAAGGCTGGCATGTCACAGAGGTCATCTTGAAATTGCTTTAAAGGTTTAGTAACAAACACACTGCAGGGCTCCAGACTAACTTTTTTCACTAGGAGCACAGTCGCCCCCAACTGAAAATTTTAGGGGCGCAACCAGAAAATTTAGGGGCACACACCGTAAATCAACATGCTAACCAAATATTCACATTTCTACTAATTTCCACTGTATTACTAATAAATACTTTGATAATAGATGCAGAAATTATAATGTGCTGTTTCAAATTCAGTGTCACTTTTGAAGATGCAACATAGAAGGCACCATTGCTGTCATGACAGTAAACAAAATATTTAAGAAATATACCAACTCTGGTCTACAAGTAGCCTACAATGAATTCACCTTAAAATTAAACATGTATTGTTTAGGCTACTACCCTTAGGGTTGGGTACCTTTCACATCTGAACCAATATTGGTACCGATACCTGAAATTATAACGGTACATTTTTTGGGTACTTTCCCTCTGTAATTAAAAAAACAATTATTTCAGTTGTAAAAATAATTCCAAAGCTATTTATCCTATGTAGTTAGAACATTATGTTATTTTATTAGAATATGTTACACTCTAAAGAAATTAAACAAAAATAAAAATAAAACCCCTCTCTCTCTCCTCCCAAACCCATCCCTACACACTCAAAAATAGAGGTACCAGTTTGTACCTAAATCGGTACAAATGCTTGTCGCAGGGGAGGTACCCTTTTGAGAGACAATTGTGTACCTTTCAGTGCTGGTCCATTTATGTACCTTATCAAACTGTACCAGTTTAAGTACAGTTGTGTACCCTGCAAGACATAAATGTACCTTTTAATCTATAAGGTACAGAAATGTACCTCATTGAAAGGGTACTTTCCTGTACTATATAAGGGTACGCCCCCAGTGACAAGCTATTCTGGACTTTAAGGAGACAAAAATGTACCAGAATTGTCTACACAATAATTGCTTCTTTACCATTTATTAACATCAATGAAAATATATGTTTTCAGATAAACATGGCAGCATTTAAGTTGTAAAAATGTTAATTCATCAATTAAATATAGTTACATATAAAATGAATCAATGTCAATGCATAACATATTGCAGTCACATTAACCATAAGGCAGAAAACCTCAAAGTAACACACATATTTAGATAGAACATACCTCAAGGAAACATACAGTCTATCATCAACTAAATATGTGTCGAGAACTTGAAGGTCAACTCATTTCCTGGACTGAGCAGAATCCAGTCATTGTCAACTGTGACGTAAGCATGGAAGTGATTGTCATAAGAGCAAAGATATAACAGTTTTCCACACAACACCCAAAAAGTCTCAACGTTCAGAATGGACTTAATTTTCAAGAATAAAAGGGGTGGCTTCAGTGTGTACATGACCAACTACAAAAACATCCTCAAGGGCATATTTGACACCATTGACAGATCTTTGAAAAAACACAATAAAAAATGTAGGTCATCAACAATATCATGTTGGACAGAGAGGGAGAAATTACTTTTTTCGTTACACTTGAGAATGAAACTAAATAAATGGTCTCCTGAATTTTCAAGCAAAGTGTCTATACTTGGTGGAGTGGGCTGTTCAGCTGCGTGTGTGCGTTCAACTAGTTCTTCAAAATTTTCTTCAGTTACTTCAGAGCAATCAGAAATGTTGCGTTTGTGTTTTCGATAAACATGCCGCCTAAAAGAATGATACTTGGAAAAAGCAGACTGGCAGTTACTTATCCCAAAGCTTATGTTGAAATGAGGGTCGTGTGCATGTACAAGTCCAATATGATGAATCAGTTTTCTAACAGTAAAGGTCCTCTTTGAGCATTTTGTACACTGATGCAGTCCAGGCATGATCAGTGAAGAAGGTTGACAATTTGAGTACAGTTACCGGCAGAGATTTGTCTCCATCCCCCGTGATGTTTGCGATGCGCCTCTGGAGAAAGGTCAGTGTCTTTTTCAAGTATCCAGGATATGCCATGTTGAAGACAAAGTACATGCAGAAGGCTGCAATGAAGTCCTCATCCACCGAAGTGCAATAACAAACCTCAATTCCCTCGACATTGACCACACTCTGGCACTGTCTGGAGAGGGCATATTTCAACCCTTGTGCTTTCAGTTGAACGGTTGGATATGGAGTTTGAGGATAATTCTACATAAGAGAAAAAATTGTTAGCATACATAACAAGATCGATATGATAAAGTGTGCACAGTGATCTAAAAGAACATTAACTTATAGCTATGCAGGACACAAGGTATTTACCTGTCCAAGGATAATGAAATCCTCAATCTTCTCCTTGAATATGGATGGCAAGAGGAGGAGTCCACCCCTGAAGTCAATTCCTAGGTCAAACAGATTTTACAATTTTAATGAATTTCAACGAATGTTGGTTGATACTAATAACCGGCAAATTCCCATAGACAGGCTACAGCATGTTACTTCAGGTTCAGTACATTAACAAACTAAAATGTATTAGCTTTTAAAATGAATGTAAGAAATAAACAAATTAAACATCATTAAGATAATGTTGATTATACACCCACTATGTGCCACAAACAGATTAACACACTAGACAGGTAAAACAGCGTTGGGCGGGATTTTTCGCCAGACCTGATGTGCCTGCCAAATTTGGTGAGTTATTGAGCCGGTTTAGGGGGTCAAATTGAGGCGCAGAGGCAGTAGAATAATTAAAAAAACAAAACACAAGAACAATAGGGTCCTTGCCTCAAAATTAACTAGTTGTATGTGCTCAAATCAGTACCTTTAATATCCTCAGCCAAGGCATCCTCTCTTGCTTCCATGTAGAGTTTTTTCAGTGGCGAATCCTTGACAAGTTTCATCATATTTGGGAGTATAGATGTGAAGTTCTCACTGATGCGCTGGCATATGTTGACTGGAGAGGGGTGCATGGCATAAACCTCATCGCACAACTGAGATTTTAAAAAGAAAAATAGGGGACAGAAAGGCATATTTTATTTAATTATTAAGTATATAAACAACCTTTGTCAACACTTTGATGTATGTATTGGTATTTACTTGCAAAGGTTTAATTGCATTAAAGTGCACAACTACACAAGTGTAGTTGTCATCAACTCGAGTAAAATGTTATCTTCACTGCACCTGGTTCACTCCGTGCATGTGTTATCGTGTGGGTGTGTACCGGGGTGACAATGTGACAAGTTTGCATGCGTGCATCTGGTGGAAAATTATAAAAACTATACATATTACATTTTATGTTTTTATCTTTAAAAAACGATTTATGATATTACGGTATGATATTTGGAAAGGAACACTTACATTGTACACTGTGACAGCATGTCATACAGAGCCTTCTGTTTCTTGTGGACCGGTTCTTTAGCATCTAAGCGGCTTTGGACATCTTGTAGGAATTGTGGAATGGAAATGACTGCAGGCAGTCTGTGGCAAGTAGATTCCTAACTGCAAAACAGCAGAAGAACAGCATTATCAAATTATGACAACACCACCTCAATGCAAGATAAAAAGAGAAAGAAAGATTGTGATAAAAATAGCATTATTACCTCTGGTTTGCTGGGACACAGGCGCTTCACACGTTTGTTGTTCTGGGTTGACCACTTCCAAAGTAAGGGTGACCTTCTTGTAGCGGTGTGTGAAGTGTATATTTTCTGTGAGTGTGCAGTCTACGTTCTCTCCATCCACATCATTGTCTGAAATGTAAATGAAAAAGCTATTAAAAGAAGCACTGAAACTCTGGACATACAGATAGTGACTAAACCAATTCATAAAAAAAAAACTTTTTCCAATTCGCTTTGATGTATTTTGTAAATAAATTTAAAAAAAACTCTGTATATAATCATATCTCATAAAATCATATCTCAGCAGCTGTCTTGTTATTAACGTTATATGTCCAGCAACTGTTTTACTCTTTCAAATAATCAACGAACTACAGAACTTTTTAGTACGTTATTTTTCTACTTCTTCTCATCATCATCACTAATTATTATTAATATTGTTTAAAGTGAGCCTCTTACCGTTTAACAGGAAAATACATCATACAAACAGCAACTTTTGCAGCCTCGTCAGTCTGATGGCGAGTTATCACCTTTCTGTCATCACTAACATACTATTAATAACCTAAGCTCTGAGGCTTTACATTTGTTCTATATGTTAGAATACAAGATTTCAGCATCAAGCTACAATCAGGGTAGCAGCTTGATTTTGTAAAGTCAAACTAACCAAAAACTTCTTATTGATCATCATTATAAAGTTTCAGGGCGTTCCTGTAACCATGGTAACTCACGGGGCCAGAGGGGAGGGAGAGACGCTGAATGAAGCCGTTTACACAGACACACCCCAGACAAAGTCACACATGTAGCCCACAACAGGTTACTCTCCGTGTCAGACGAGTTATCATGTGTTGACTAAAGTCAAAAACTAACAGATAACGTAGCAGCGCGACGAGTCCTTGCTAGCTACGCAGCTAAACTTTAGCGCCGCTCCGTGTGTGGGTCACTACACTGTCATTGGTCAGGCGCGCACATGCTGTAAACAAGTTGTAGACAATCTCAATCAATAAAAATCAGCCAACACTTTTTTTATTCTCCTCCGATCTACATTGATCTCATAACATAAGTCGCCTCTGTGCACTCTGACGGAAATCCGTCGTAGCGAAGGAGAACTTTACCGTGTGTAAACAGTACAGCAGGTGTCCCGCAGTTGGGGTCCGACTTCAAGTGAAAACACAGTGACGCACCGGATGTAAAATGTTTTTAACTGTAAATAAAAGTGCACAGTTTCAAGCCTGCTTCAGACAATGCTGAGTTTACTGACTAATTATTAAAAACCAGGATGTGTTGAGTGAACTATCTTAACCCACTCGGCACTAATATCCCCGCACATTTTCTGCTGTGTGATGCGTTAAGCGGCAGATAAAAGGCTGCTTCTTGGAGAGAAAATTTATTAAACCAATTCAAAAGATTAAATGTGACAAAAGTTTGTTTTTTTTCCCTTTTATATTGGATTTTACCACAGTATTAAACTGTGATGTTCCTGTTTTGCTGTAATAAAAATGGAAACATGAATAAATAAACACCAAGTTAAGTAAACACTAGTGAATAAGATAAAT
The DNA here is from genome assembly GCA_025617405.1 of Perca schrenkii. Taxonomy (NCBI): domain Eukaryota; kingdom Metazoa; phylum Chordata; class Actinopteri; order Perciformes; family Percidae; genus Perca; species Perca schrenkii. The sequence continues at coordinate 16,733 of JABUOV010000624.1, forward strand.
ACCAAATAATAATTTCAGAATGTTTTCGCAGCCGTTGGTGATTTCTTTTGTTTGTTGGAGCTTTGAGCGGGGGACCGTGTACCTTTGCTAGCTTGACATTAGCATGGCTAATAACGTTAGCTGACTTAATTATGTGAGCTAACTAATATTTTCATAACTACATTTACTTACTACGTTTTTGGCAGTTCAAGAGACAGTATAGCTTACAGTTAAGTGAATTAACGTTTGTGATATCAGAACAAACTTAGCTAGCTAACTAGCTACTGGTACCAATGCTAATGATAGCTCTGATGTTAGCTAGCTACATTTTCGTCTTTGGTGATAGTTATGAAGTTCAAACTTTACTTACCTCTAAATTTCTGAGCCTCCTCCTCTGAAATTTCGATTCCTCCTTCCACCACCAACTTCTGTAAAACGTTCCTCTGTGAACAGATCCCCTGAACAACATACTGCATCATGGACTGCTGTCTGTCCTGCTGCTGAGTCAGCACTAGTTTGACGTCTCTGGTATTAGTGCGCCGCTGTTGCTTGGCAATCAGTGTGCTATCTTGGGGAACTATATTTCGGCGGAAGAATTAGGATTTGTTTTCAGTAAATAATCACATTTTATGTTACTGTGTGTTTATTTCCTGAACTATTACTAGGTTGTTTACAGTAACCATTTTAGCAACCGTTTAATAAAAGCTGACTGAACCATGATTTACAGTGATTTTAGAAGACTAGTTCAGGTGGGTAATGGGACCCATTTATCTGCACAGGAAATTATCAGTCTGTCTTCAGAAATGCAGGGACAATTTATTGAGCTGAACAGTGATGGCAGGTTGAAGCATCTTTTTGCCACTTGTTCTCTTGTGATCTTCTGCGTGGCACTGATGAGGGAAATCCGGATACGGCCTTAAAACTTCTCCTTCCTTTTGCCTCCACATCCTTATGTGAGGTAGGCTTTTCCAAACTGACTGAGTTCAAAACAACACAACCTTCAAATGAGGCTGTAAATCCAAAACTGAGCTGAGAATTCAACAGATTTGTAGAACAAAGTAGTCTCATGTTTCACATTGAGCTAAAATTTAGCATAAATGCAGGCTTTGTAGAAATGATGCCAATAATAAGAGGCTAAAAACAACAATATAACAATAATAATAATAATAATAGTTCTAAATACCTCAACTATAACTGCTAATAGGTCAATAATACTACAATTACTTAAATGCTGCATGTACCCCTTCAAATGGTACAAATTTGTTCTTTCTTTCGCTTTAAGTCACTTTGTACCCTTTCTGTTAGTCAAAAGGTACACTTTTGACCTCTTAAAGACCAATATTGTACTTTTGAGGGAACATTCTTCAAAAGTGTACCCCTAAGTACAAAACTGTTCTTGTCTCGTACCTCTATTTTTGAGTGTGTACAACCTATTAAATTGAATAATTATTAATTTCTTACTCACTGTAACTTATTTAGCCTGTTACATTTTCATCATGACCGTTTTCAGTTCATGTAAATCTCTTTGAGTTGCCTTGTTGCTAAAGGAGCTGTAGAAATAAAGTTGCCTTGCCTTACAGCCTGTCAGTCAGTCCCCAGGGCACAGTTGCACACTGTTGAGCCTGCTGCTTGTCTCAGAGGAAGTGTAACGTCAACAGCACCGTGACTGTTTTTAATATCATATCGCAGCAAATGCTGTCTGTGTGAAGTTTTTAAAAACTGTAACCACACTTGAAACCACTTTATCGGTATCACTCACTGTGACTTCAACAAAACAGCTGACGTAGTTTGCGCCGATCGCGTGTGTGTGTTTGTGTCAGAGCACCGCTCTCTGTCAACTTTCAGAGAAGACAGATAAGCTTGCGCTTATGCGTTCAGGTACCTACGTTTCGACATTTAACGTGTAAAAAAAGGGGGTAAATTTACTAGTCGCACATGTGCGACTGGATGTAAAATTCAGTCGCACACTCTCAAATTTTGGTCGCAAAATGCAACCATTTGGTCGCAGTCTGGAGCCCTGATGTGTACCAAGTTTCGTGAGTCTACGTTAAACGCTCTGCAGGGGGCTAAATTCTTTTTACTTTGTAGGAGCGCTAGTGAGCCATTTTTTGAGCGCCTATTCCCGAACCCCCTAAAATATGTACATTTTCACCAGACTTGATGCGAACACCAATTTTGGTGAGTTTTTGAATATGTTAAGCACCTCAAAAAGCCAATTTACTTGCAGAAAATAATTCCTTCAGTTTCAATAGGACCTTCTGTACACGAAAAAATTGGGAACTTTTCAAAAATCACACAATTTACGGATGTCCCGTGATAATAAAGTGGTAAATCCATTAAAAGCTGGCTGTGTTATTGGTGTGTGGGTTATTATTATTATTTCAGTTGTAAAAATAATTCCAAACCTATTTATCCTATGTAGTTAGAACATTATGCTATTTTATTAGAATATGTTACACTCTAAAGAAATTAAACAAAAATAGAAATAAAACCCCTCTCTCTCTCCTCCCAAACTCATCCTTACAACCTATTAAATTGAATAATTATTAATTTCTTACTCACTGTAACTTATTTAGCCTGTTGCATTTTCATCATGACCGTTTTCAGTTGCTCTTTTAATGTTTCATGTTTGTTTGTTTGT
>JABUOV010000625.1:0-15000 GCA_025617405.1 Perca schrenkii
TATAAACACTACTAGAGCCAGGCCGATATATAAACACTACTAGAGCCAGGCCGATATATAAACACTACTAGAGCCAGGCCGATATATAAACACTACTAGAGCCAGGCCGATATATAAACACTACTAGAGCCAGGCCGATATATAAACACTACTAGAGCCAGGCCGATATATAAACACTACTAGAGCCAGGCCGATATATAAACACTACTAGAGCCAGGCCGATATATAAACACTACTAGAGCCAGGCCGATATATAAACACTACTAGAGCCAGGCCGATATATAAACACTACTAGAGCCAGGCCGATATATAAACACTACTAGAGCCAGGCCGATATATAAACACTACTAGAGCCAGGCCGATATATAAACACTACTAGAGCCAGGCCGATACATAAACACTACTAGAGCCAGGCCGATATATAAACACTACTAGAGCCAGGCCGATATATAAACACTACTAGAGCCAGGCCGATATATAAACACTACTAGAGCCAGGCCGATATATAAACACTACTAGAGCCAGGCCGATATATAAACACTACTAGAGCCAGGCCGATATATAAACACTACTAGAGCCAGGCCGATATATAAACACTACTAGAGCCAGGCCGATATATAAACACTACTAGAGCCAGGCCGATATATAAACACTACTAGAGCCAGGCCGATATATAAACACTACTAGAGCCAGGCCGATATATAAACACTACTAGAGCCAGGCCGATATATAAACACTACTAGAGCCAGGCCGATATATAAACACTGCTAGAGCCAGGCCGATATATAAACACTACTAGAGCCAGGCCGATATATAAACACTACTAGAGCCAGGCCGATATATAAACACTACTAGAGCCAGGCCGATATATAAACACTACTAGAGCCAGGCCGATATATAAACACTACTAGAGCCAGGCCGATATATAAACACTACTAGAGCCAGGCCGATATATAAACACTACTAGAGCCAGGCCGATATATAAACACTACTAGAGCCAGGCCGATATATAAACACTACTAGAGCCAGGCCGATATATAAACACTACTAGAGCCAGGCCGATATATAAACACTACTAGAGCCAGGCCGATATATAAACACTACTAGAGCCAGGCCGATATATAAACACTACTAGAGCCAGGCCGATATATAAACACTACTAGAGCCAGGCCGATATATAAACACTACTAGAGCCAGGCCGATATATAAACACTACTAGAGCCAGGCCGATATATAAACACTACTAGAGCCAGGCCGATATATAAACACTACTAGAGCCAGGCCGATATATAAACACTGCTAGAGCCAGGCTGATATCAGAGCCATTTATAACGGCCGATACACGAATATTTAAAACGATAAAATAAAAAACGGACAAAACACCAGTCCATAATGATGTGAGTGTTGGCGTTGCATGCATTGATAGATAGATAGATAGATAGATAGATAGATAGATAGATAGATAGATAGATAGATAGATAGATAGATAGATAGATAGATAGATAGATAGATAGATAGATAGAAAATAAATATTTGTGTGTGCTGTAAAGTGGTTAGAAAAAATTAAATCTGAATCGGCTAAAATAGGTATCAGCTGGTATCATAGGGTGGCAAATGACCCCTAAAAGAAAGCCTTGCCACCCCAGTTGGCAGCAACGAAAAGTTACGGCCAGTTTGACCATTTACGAGCGTGAATCTCTAATGTCTGACTGCAGTCAGTCAAAACCTGTTTGCTTCCCCTCTCACACATCTGCCTCTCATCACCTGGGTCTCACCTTAATGCCTGTCCTGTGATAAAGCCCCTTACATACTTCTATCTCTTATTAAGTGAGATCACATTGTATGGTCACTTATTCCTAATATACTTCTATCATACTTCTATATCTCCTATTAAGTGAGATCACATTGTATGGTCACTTATTCCTAATATACTTCTATCATACTTCTATATCTCCTATTAAGTGAGATCACATTGTATGGTCACTTATTCCTAATATACTTCTATCATACTTCTATATCTCCTATTAAGTGAGATCACATTGTATGGTCACTTATTCCTAATATACTTCTATCATACTTCTATATCTCCTATTAAGTGAGATCACATTGTATGGTCACTTATTCCTAATATACTTCTATCATACTTCTATATCTCCTATTAAGTGAGATCACATTGTATGGTCACTTATTCCTAATATACTTCTATCATACTTCTATATCTCCTATTAAGTGAGATCACATTGTATGGTCACTTATTCCTAATATACTTCTATCATACTTCTATATCTCCTATTAAGTGAGATCACATTGTATGGTCACTTATTCCTAATATACTTCTATCATACTTCTATATCTCCTATTAAGTGAGATCACATTGTATGGTCACTTATTCCTAATATACTTCTATCATACTTCTATATCTCCTATTAAGTGAGATCACATTGTATGGTCACTTATTCCTAATATACTTCTATCATACTTCTATATCTCCTATTAAGTGAGATCACATTGTATGGTCACCTGTAATGCAGGACACTGATTGCATGAGATGAAGTGTGTCTGTATGAGTTTCTAAATGGCAGCCTGTGTCCTTTTTGTAGTGTGTACATACTATTTCTCATCACACTGTGATTAAATTCAGTATATATACATGTCTGTCATATGTTGCCAACCCTCAAAAATTCCTGACCCCCTCTCACCACCCCATATATAAATATGTTTCTAGATCAGCCCCTGGAATCGGCCTAGAAAGCTGTAATCGGTGCATCTCTAATAATAATTTATTTATTTATTTATTTATTTTAGTTTATTTGTCAGGGACAATGTACAAAATACATTAATCTTACGAAAAGATGTTTTGTACCAGAGTTAGCTAATGCTAGTTTCCATCTGCAGGCCCCGGGCAGGTGCACACACAATATTAAAACATTATATTACAAATAACTGTCAATAGTAATAAGAAATACATGCAAGATTACACTAATCAGATGTTTAAATAAAAAACTAATCAAAAAACCATCACAGCCTAAAATATATACAACATAGTCAAAAACATTTAATTCAATATTACATTTGTAAACTTTTAAGTGTGCTGATGCTCACATAGCTGGTTATCAAGGATGTATTTCTTTAAGTTTCAAGAGAAATTATTCAAATCTACAGACAACTTCAGACTGCCTGGGAGTTGATTGCATTGTTTAATGGTTTTAAATGTTGAGGCTGTCTGTGCAAAGGAAGAGGATCTTTTCAGGATAGCACCATTTCTGTGAGCAGTGGAGCGTGATGTTCTGTTCGTATGTTCAGAATAAAGTTCTACAAATTTTTTCATTGAGGGTGGAGCAATATTATTAACATTTAAAGGCGGTTCTTAAGTTTGTTTATCTCATAATAATAATAATAATAATAATATATAATAATAATGCATGTTGCTGCATCGGCGCAGCAGGTGCGGTATTACATTCAGTCTATGGCACCGTTGTGATGAAAAGAGAGCTGAGCCAGAAGGCAAAGCTCTCGGTATTAATAATAATAATAATAATAATAATAATAATAATGAGCCAGAAGGCAAAGCTCTCGGTATTAATAATAATAATAATAATAATAATAATAATAATAATAATAATAATAATAATAATGAGCCAGAAGGCAAAGCTCTCGGTAATAATAATAATAATAATAATAATAATAATAATAATAATAATGAGCCAGAAGGCAAAGCTCTCGGTATATAATAATAATAATAATAATAATAATAATAATAATAATGAGCCAGAAGGCAAAGCTCTCGGTAATAATAATAATAATAATAATAATAATAATGAGCCAGAAGGCAAAGCTCTCGGTAATAATAATAATAATAATAATAATAATAATAATAATAATAATGAGCCAGAAGGCAAAGCTCTCGGTAATAATAATAATAATAATAATAATAATAATAATGAGCCAGAAGGCAAAGCTCTCGGTCTACCGGTCAGCTTTGGTTCCTACCCTCACCTATGGTCATGACCGAGAGAACCAGGTCCAGGGTACAAGCAGCCGAAATGGGTTTCCTCAGGAGGGGGGGGTATTATCGGCCCATATTAGGCATTCTGCAAACTATCGGTATCAGCATTTATAATGGCCGATTATTATTATTATTATTATTTTAAATATTCATTCATCAGAATCATTTATGACAAAAAAAAAAATCACACACACAGACACACACACACACACACACACATAGCACACACACAGAGACAGAGACACACACAGACACACACACACACACACACACACACACACACACACACACACACAGACAGACAGACAGACAGAGACACACACACACACACACACACACACACAGACAGACACACACACACACACACACACACACACACACACACACACACACACACACACACACACACACACAGCACACACAGAGACAGAGACACACACACACACACACACACACACACACACACAGACAGACACACACACACAGACAGACAGAGACACACACACATGTACACACACACATTGAACATGGATCGGAGGATGTAAATAAAACAGCTGAGAGAGGAATCAGTGCATGCCAACGCGCCACAACAACCAAATGTCCGTAGATTTTAGAAAGTCACAGCAATCCACCGACACTTTTATCAATGGTGGTGCCATTCAGGTTGTTACAAACTACAAATACCTGGGCACTGTACCGGACAACAAGCTTCAATGGGACTCTGGGACTGATCTCCTGCAGACTAAGACACAGCAAAGAATGTACTTTTTAAAGAAACTGCTTGTTTTTAATGTTAATAACAAAATGCTCCAAATGTTTTATACTGCTTTTATTGAAAGTGTTCTAACTTGCTGTATTATCTGCTGGTTCGGAAATGCCACTGAGTCTCAGAAAAAGACAATCAGAGAAACAGTCTTAACAGCCAGCGAGTTACTTGGGGTAACACTACCGAGCATTGAACACATTTACAAAGACAGACTGGTGAGAAAGGCCAATAACATTGTATGTGACCACACACCCTCTGGCATCACATTTTAAACTACTGCCATCTATGCGTTGTTTCTGCCTACCCCTTCTGATCAAGAACAGATACAAATTCTCTTTCGTACCACGAGCCATAAAAGCCTTAAATCATTCAGAATAAGCTGGTGGTCCAGCTGGTCTGACCATACCTAGTACCTAGGTATTTCCAAATCGTCCTCTGAACACCACAGGATGGCACTAAAACACACAGGCTGCAAGAAGTAAGTAATACTGGCTCTCTGGACTGACTTTGTTTCACAGTGAATAGCGTTATCTCCGGTTGCTAAGGGAGGCAAGTCGTATCTAAGGTCCTTCCTAATTCCTGGTGGAGAGAACAACGTTTGCATTGCATAAGAACCTGATGGATGGGAATGATTGTTCCAGGTATTAGTCAAACCGTGCAGACGTAACCAGGGAAACGGAGTTATTGTTTGGATAAACTTTAGATTTCGATTGTAAAACTAATTAAAATATGAACTAATGTTTTAAAAATATGTTATTTGGCAAGTGACCATGGTATAAGAGGTGTCCATTGTCAAGTAGTAATGGACTTCACGCCTCGCCTTCGTCCATTAATACCTGACAATGGACACCTCGTCGGCATTAACCCTTACTTATATATATATATATATATATATATATATATATATATATATATATATATATATATATATATATATGTCTGATGTCTTTTTAAAGCTTTTTGTACTCCAATGTATACTGCCCATTTGTGGCGGCGCTATAAAAAAAGCAGTATGCAGAAACTCAACGTGGCATATAATGATGGCATGAGGCTGCTGCTTAAAATGCCAGATGGAGCAGTGCAAGCCAAATGTTTGTAAGTGTTGATGTATCCACCTGTCCTGCTGTACTCAGGAATCTCATGTACACATGTACGTGTAGACTAACGGAGTCATACAACAGAATCTCATGTTCACATGTATGTGTAGACTAACGGAGTCATACAACAGAATCTCATGTACACATGTATGTGTAGACTAACGGAGTCATACAACAGAATCTCATGTACACATGTATGTGTAGACTAACGGAGTCATACAACAGAATCTCATGTTCACATGTATGTGTAGACTAACGGAGTCATACAACAGAATCTCATGTACACATGTATGTGTAGACTAACGGAGTCATACAACAGAATCTCATGTTCACATGTATGTGTAGACTAACGGAGTCATACAACAGAATCTCATGTACACATGTATGTGTAGACTAACGGAGTCATACAACAGAATCTCATGTTCACATGTATGTGTAGACTAACGGAGTCATACAACAGAATCTCATGTTCACATGTATGTGTAGACTAACGGAGTCATACAACAGAATCTCATGTTCACATGTATGTGTAGACTAACGGAGTCATACAACAGAATCTCATGTTCACATGTATGTGTAGACTAACGGAGTCATACAACAGAATCTCATGTACACATGTATGTGTAGACTAACGGAGTCATACAACAGAATCTCATGTACACATGTACGTGTAGACTAACGGAGTCATACAACAGAATCTCATGTTCACATGTATGTGTAGACTAACGGAGTCATACAACAGAATCTCATGTTCACATGTATGTGTAGACTAACGGAGTCATACAACAGAATCTCATGTTCACATGTATGTGTAGACTAACGGAGTCATACAACAGAATCTCATGTACACATGTACGTGTAGACTAACGGAGTCATACAACAGAATCTCATGTACACATGTATGTGTAGACTAACGGAGTCATACAACAGAATCTCATGTACACATGTATGTGTAGACTAACGGAGTCATACAACAGAATCTCATGTACACATGTACGTGTAGACTAACGGAGTCATACAACAGAATCTCATGTTCACATGTATGTGTAGACTAACGGAGTCATACAACAGAATCTCATGTACACATGTATGTGTAGACTAACGGAGTCATACAACAGAATCTCATGTACACATGTACGTGTAGACTAACGGAGTCATACAACAGAATCTCATGTTCACATGTACGTGTAGACTAACGGAGTCATACAACAGAATCTCATGTACACATGTACGTGTAGACTAACGGAGTCATACAACAGAATCTCATGTACACATGTACGTGTAGACTAACGGAGTCATACAACAGAATCTCATGTTCACATGTATGTGTAGACTAACGGAGTCATACAACAGAATCTCATGTTCACATGTATGTGTAGACTAACGGAGTCATACAACAGAATCTCATGTACACATGTACGTGTAGACTAACGGAGTCATACAACAGAATCTCATGTTCACATGTATGTGTAGACTAACGGAGTCATACAACAGAATCTCATGTTCACATGTATGTGTAGACTAACGGAGTCATACAACAGAATCTCATGTTCACATGTATGTGTAGACTAACGGAGTCATACAACAGAATCTCATGTTCACATGTATGTGTAGACTAACGGAGTCATACAACAGAATCTCATGTTCACATGTATGTGTAGACTAACGGAGTCATACAACAGCATCTCATGTTCACATGTATGTGTAGACTAACGGAGTCATACAACAGAATCTCATGTTCACATGTATGTGTAGACTAACGGAGTCATACAACAGAATCTCATGTACACATGTACGTGTAGACTAACGGAGTCATACAACAGAATCTCATGTACACATGTATGTGTAGACTAACGGAGTCATACAACAGAATCTCATGTTCACATGTATGTGTAGACTAACGGAGTCATACAACAGAATCTCATGTTCACATGTATGTGTAGACTAACGGAGTCATACAACAGAATCTCATGTACACATGTATGTGTAGACTAACGGAGTCATACAACAGAATCTCATGTACACATGTATGTGTAGACTAACGGAGTCATACAACAGAATCTCATGTTCACATGTATGTGTAGACTAACGGAGTCATACAACAGAATCTCATGTTCACATGTATGTGTAGACTAACGGAGTCATACAACAGAATCTCATGTACACATGTATGTGTAGACTAACGGAGTCATACAACAGAATCTCATGTACACATGTATGTGTAGACTAACGGAGTCATACAACAGAATCTCATGTACACATGTATGTGTAGACTAACGGAGTCATACAACAGAATCTCATGTTCACATGTATGTGTAGACTAACGAGTCATACAACAGAATCTCATGTTCACATGTATGTGTAGACTAACGGAGTCATACAACAGAATCTCATGTACACATGTATGTGTAGACTAACGGAGTCATACAACAGAATCTCATGTACACATGTATGTGTAGACTAACGGAGTCATACAACAGAATCTCATGTACACATGTATGTGTAGACTAACGGAGTCATACAACAGAATCTCATGTTCACATGTATGTGTAGACTAACCAAGTCATACAACAGAATCTCATGTTCACATGTATGTGTAGACTAACGGAGTCATACAACAGAATCTCATGTACACATGTATGTGTAGACTAACGGAGTCATACAACAGAATCTCATGTTCACATGTATGTGTAGACTAACGGAGTCATACAACAGAATCTCATGTACACATGTACGTGTAGACTAACGGAGTCATACAACAGAATCTCATGTTCACATGTACGTGTAGACTAACGGAGTCATACAACAGAATCTCATGTACACATGTATGTGTAGACTAACGGAGTCATACAACAGAATCTCATGTACACATGTACGTGTAGACTAACGGAGTCATACAACAGAATCTCATGTTCACATGTATGTGTAGACTAACGGAGTCATACAACAGCATCTCATGTTCACATGTACGTGTAGACTAACGGAGTCATACAACAGCATCTCATGTTCACATGTATGTGTAGACTAACGGAGTCATACAACAGAATCTCATGTTCACATGTATGTGTAGACTAACGGAGTCATACAACAGAATCTCATGTTCACATGTATGTGTAGACTAACGGAGTCATACAACAGAATCTCATGTACACATGTATGTGTAGACTAACGGAGTCATACAACAGAATCTCATGTACACATGTATGTGTAGACTAACGGAGTCATACAACAGAATCTCATGTACACATGTATGTGTAGACTAACGGAGTCATACAACAGAATCTCATGTTCACATGTATGTGTAGACTAACGGAGTCATACAACAGAATCTCATGTTCACATGTATGTGTAGACTAACGGAGTCATACAACAGCATCATTGCAACTAGAGATGGCCCGATACCACTTTTTTGCTTCCCGATACAGATTCCGATACCTGAACTTGCGTATCGGCCGATACAGAGTACCGATCCGATACCAGTGTGTCATATATTTGATTATGTTTCCCTGTATGGATGTGATATGATTTCTATCTTTGTTGTCTGTCTGGCTCAGGTTAAACTCTTTGTGAAACATGAACAAACTCAAACAATGAACGCACCAGAACTTTCTTTTATTCTCCAGTTTGACAGTCGGTTATAACGGAAAAAGAACATAAATAAACTACTTTAACGTAGATTTTCTTTAGGGCTTTATTACGTGGTATCTGATCGGTGCATGAACTTGGAGCCGATACCGATACTGGATACTGGTATCGGTATTGGGACATCTCTAATTGCAACACTAGTGAACCCTGCATTGAGTGCAGTTAGGTTAACTTCAAGGCGTTTTAATCTATATGCTAATATCTGAACACTCTTTTGTGTGTTGTGGAATTTTGACTGTTGTAGACATTTCTTATTGTATGTGTTTTATCTTGTATCTGTTTGTATTTTGCTATGTTTTTGTATCGTGCTATGGACCATTTGTGTGTGTCCTGAATAAAGAATATGATGATGATGATGATGATGATGATGATGATGTCTTGTTATAAAGGGCCTTGCGATTGTGCCGCAAACCCAACTGCCCCACGGTGGACGATAAAGTTATCTACTACTACATGTGGCGTCCACCTGGGTCTATGTTGCCGTGGTTACCTGGGTGCAGGGTGTAGGTTGCCGTGGTTACCTGGGCAGGACGTTGTGGTCGACCAGCGTGAGCGCAAGGCGTCCGGCGCGCTGCAGAGCCCCCAGGTCCAGCTGGTCCCTGAACAGCAGCAGGTCTGGAGACAGAGACAGCTCTCTCAGCACACACACACTGTCAGACCGCAAGGACAGCTCACACTGACGCATGTTCAATACCGGGACCACCAGGGTACCAGGGGCAGCCTGCTGGAGAGAGAGAGCACAACACACTGTCAGACCGCAAGGACAGCTCACACTGACGCATGTTCAATACCGGGACCACCGGGGTACCAGGGGCAGCCTGCTGGAGAGAGAGAGCACAACACACTGTCAGACCGCAAGGACAGCTCACACTGACGCATGTTCAATACCGGGACCACCGGGGTACCAGGGGCAGCCTGCTGGAGAGAGAGAGCACAACACACTGTCAGACCGCAAGGACAGCTCACACTGACGCATGTTCAATACCGGGACCACCAGGGTACCAGGGGCAGCCTGCTGGAGAGAGAGAGCACAACACACTGTCAGACCGCAAGGACAGCTCACACTGACGCATGTTCAATACCGGGACCACCAGGGTACCAGGGGCAGCCTGGTGGTCCCGGTGCACGTACACTCGTATTGACTATTGCAATTCACTTTTCTCCTCAGTCAATAAATCTGTCCTTCACCGCCTGCAGTCCATTCAAAATGCTGCTGCTAGGCTTCTTACAAGATCAAACAGGCGTACCCATATCACCCCTTTACTCTGCTCCCTTCACTGGCTTCCTGTAGCTTACAGGATCCAATTCAAAATTCTGACCATAACCTACAGGGCTCTACATGGTCAGGCCCCTGTCTATCTTGCTAGCATAATTCATTTACACACTCCATCCCGGTCTCTCAGGTCTGTTAATCAAAATCTGCTTGTCATGCCACGCACTCGTCTGAAAACATGTGGGGACAGAGCTTTTGAGGCTATGGCGCCCAGACTCTGGAATGCTTTACCAACTAGCATCAGGTTTGCGGAGAATGTGGATTGTTTTAAGGGACAAGTGAAGACTCACTTGTTCAGGCTAGCTTTCGGGTAGCCTATGTCTTTTATTTATTTGAAAATTGATTCTGTTGTACTTGTATCTTATTCTATTGACTATTTTTACCATTTTTTATTGTTTATGCACATTGTAAAGCACTTTGTGACCTTGTCTGTGAAAAGCGCTGTATAAATAAAATGTACTTACTTACTTACTTACACACAGAGGACACACACCTGCTCAGGTACACACTGAGGACACACACCAGCTCAGGTACACACTGAGGACACACACCTGCTCAGGTACACACTGAGGACACACACCTGCTCAGGTACACACTGAGGACACACACCTGCTCAGGTACACACTGAGGACACACACCTGCTCAGGTACACACAGAGGACACACACCTGCTCAGGTACACACTGAGGACACACACCTGCTCAGGTACACACTGAGGACACACACCTGCTCAGGTACACACTGAGGACACACACCAGCTCAGGTACACACTGAGGACACACACCAGCTCAGGTACACACTGAGGACACACACCAGCTCAGGTACACACTGAGGACACACACCTGTTCAGGTACACACTGAGGACACACACCTGCTCAGGTACACACTGAGGACACACACCTGCTCAGGTACACACTGAGGACACACACCAGCTCAGGTACACACTGAGGACACACACCTGCTCAGGTACACACTGAGGACACACACCTGCTCAGGTACACACTGAGGACACACACCTGCTCAGGTACACACTGAGGACACACACCAGCTCAGGTACACACTGAGGACACACACCTGCTCAGGTACACACTGAGGACACACACCAGCTCAGGTACACACAGAGGACACACACCTGCTCAGGTACACACTGAGGACACACACCAGCTCAGGTAAACACAGAGGACACACACCTGCTCAGGTACACACTGAGGACACACACCTGCTCAGGTACACACTGAGGACACACACCTGCTCAGGTACACACTGAGGACACACACCTGCTCAGGTACACACTGAGGACACACACCTGCTCAGGTACACACTGAGGACACACACCTGCTCAGGTACACACTGAGGACACACACCTGCTCAGGTACACACTGAGGACACACACCTGCTCAGTTACACACTGAGGACACACACCAGCTCAGGTACACACAGAGGACACACACCTGTTCAGGTACACACTGAGGACACACACCTGCTCAGGTACACACTGAGGACACACACCAGCTCAGGTACACACTGAGGACACACACCTGCTCAGGTACACACTGAGGACACACACCTGCTCAGGTACACACTGAGGACACACACCAGCTCAGGTACACACTGAGGACACACACCAGCTCAGGTACACACTGAGGACACACACCAGCTCAGGTACACACTGAGGGACACACACCAGCTCAGGTACACACAGAGGACACACACCTGCTCAGGTACACACTGAGGACACACACCTGCTCAGGTACACACTGAGGACACACACCTGCTCAGGTACACACTGAGGACACACACCAGCTCAGGTACACACTGAGGACACACACCAGCTCAGGTACACACTGAGGACACACACCTGCTCAGGTACACACTGAGGACACACACCTGCTCAGGTACACACTGAGGACACACACCAGCTCAGGTACACACTGAGGACACACACCTGCTCAGGTACACACTGAGGACACACACCTGCTCAGGTACACACTGAGGACACACACCTGCTCAGGTACACACTGAGGACACACACCTGCTCAGGTACACACTGAGGACACACACCTGCTCAGGTACACACTGAGGACACACACCTGCTCAGGTACACACTGAGGACACACACCTGCTCAGTTACACACTGAGGACACACACCAGCTCAGGTACACACAGAGGACACACACCTGTTCAGGTACACACTGAGGACACACACCTGCTCAGGTACACACTGAGGACACACACCAGCTCAGGTACACACTGAGGACACACACCTGCTCAGGTACACACTGAGGACACACACCTGCTCAGGTACACACTGAGGACACACACCTGCTCAGGTACACACTGAGGACACACACCAGCTCAGGTACACACTGAGGACACACACCAGCTCAGGTACACACTGAGGACACACACCAGCTCAGGTACACACAGAGGACACACACCTGCTCAGGTACACACTGAGGACACACACCTGCTCAGGTACACACTGAGGACACACACCTGCTCAGGTACACACTGAGGACACACACCAGCTCAGGTACACACTGAGGACACACACCAGCTCAGGTACACACTGAGGACACACACCAGCTCAGGTACACACAGAGGACACACACCTGCTCAGGTACACACAGAGGACACACACCTGCTCAGGTACACACTGAGGACACACACCTGCTCAGGTACACACTGAGGACACACACCTGCTCAGGTACACACAGAGGACACACACCTGCTCAGGTACACACTGAGGACACACACCTGCTCAGGTACACACAGAGGACACACACCTGCTCAGGTACACACTGAGGACACACACCTGCTCAGGTACACACAGAGGACACACACCTGCTCAGGTACACACTGAGGACACACACCTGCTCAGGTACACACAGAGGACACACACCTGCTCAGGTACACACAGAGGACACACACCTGCTCAGGTACACACTGAGGACACACACCAGCTCAGGTACACACTGAGGACACACACCAGCTCAGGTACACACTGAGGACACACACCTGCTCAGGTACACACTGAGGACACACACCTGCTCAGGTACACACTGAGGACACACACCTGCTCAGGTACACACAGAGGACACACACCAGCTCAGGTACACACAGAGGACACACACCTGCTCAGGTACACACTGAGGACACACACCTGTAGAGCTCACCTTGGACAGGAAGTAGGCGTAGGCCAGAGAACAGGCCATGGAGTCCAGGTCACACGCTTCGTTACCCAGAACCACATGGACCCTGATACCTGGCTGGTCCACCTGGAGGACCAGAGACACATCAGGGACTTCATTAATATCACACACACACACACACACACACACACATCAGGGACTTCATTAATATCACACACACACACACACTGAGACACACACAGAGACACACACACACACACACACACACACACTGAGACACACACAGAGACACACACACACTAAGAGACACACACACACACACACACACACACACTGAGACACACACAGAGACACACACACACACACACACACACACACACACACTAAGAGACACACACACACTAAGACACACAGACACACAGACACACACACACACACACACTAAGAGACACACACACACACACACACACACACACACTAAGACACACAGACACACACACACACACACACTAAGAGACACACACACACACACACACACACACACACACACACACACACACACACACTAAGACACACAGACACACACACACACACACACACACACTAAGACACACAGACACACACACTAAGACACACACACACACACATCATTTATTAAATTTACACATATGTCCAAAACTCTGAAGTCACAAAAGTCTTTAAATAAAGTTTTTAATGAACAGCTGTTACTGTTAGAGGTGACACTATTTACATATTACCTGGGGGGGTATTACTCAGTACATTCCTCAAATGTGATGTACTTGTACTAGAGTATTTCCATGTTCTACTACCTTCTACTTGTACTCCTCTACACTATTCTGACAGCTGGGTAAAGAAATGTGGTTTCTCTCTTTAAATACGTAGAAAACTGCACAGAGTTTGGTTGGTGGAGGAATCAGGAGGTTTGGATGAGATTACATTTGATGTGAAAGATTTCCCAAAAACCAGAGGTGGAAACTAACTTAGTACATTTACTCACATTAAATGGTACTTGTACTTTAGTTGAGTATTTCCATGTTCTGC
>JABUOV010000626.1:0-2500 GCA_025617405.1 Perca schrenkii
TGTGTGTGTCTGTGTGTGTGTCTGTGTGTGTCTGTGTGTGTGTGTGTCTTTGTGTGTGTGTCTTTGTGTTTGTGTGTGTGTGTGTGTGTGTCTTTGTGTGTATGTCGTTGTGTCTTTGTGTTTGTGTGTCTGTCTTTGTTTATGTTTGTCTGTGTGTCTTTGTGTGTGTGTGTGTGTCTGTGTGTCTGTGTCTTTGTGTCTTTGTGTGTCTTTGTGTCTTTGTGTGTCTGTGTGTCTGTGTGTCTTTGTGTCTTTGTGTGAGTGTGTCTTTGTGTCTTTCTGTGTTTGTCATTGTGTCTTTTTGTGTGTGTTTGTCGTTGTGTCCGTGTCTTTCTGTGTGTGTGTCTTCGTGTATATGTGTCTTTGTGTGTGTGTGTGTCTTCGTCTTTGTGTATCTGTCATTGTTTATGTGTGTCTGTGTGTGTGTGTGTGTCTGTGTCTTCGTGTCGTTGTGTGTCTGTGTGTTGTGTGTGTGTGTGTGTCTTTGTGTCTTTGTGTGTGTGTGTTTCATTGTGTGTGTGTGTGTGTGTGTGTCTTTCTGTGTCTGTGTGTGTGTGTGTCTTTGTGTGTGTGTGTGTCTGTGTGTGTGTGTCTTTGTGTGTGTGTTTTTGTGTCTTTGTGTGTGTGTGTGTATGTGTGTGTGTGTCTTTGTGTGTGTCTTTGTGTCTTTGTGTGTGTGTGTCTTTGTGTCTTTGTGTCTTTGTGTGTGTGTGTCTTTGTGTCTTTGTGTCTGTGTCTGTGTGTCTTTGTGTGTGTGTGTGTCTTTGTGTCTTTGTGTCTGTGTGTCTTTGTGTCTTTGTGTGTGTATGTCGTTGTGTCTTTGTGTTTGTGTGTCTGTCTTTGTTTATGTGTGTCTGTGTGTGTGTGTGTGTGTGTGTGTGTGTCTGTGTGTCTGTGTCTTTGTGTCTTTGTGTCCTTGTGTGTCTGTGTGTCTTTGTGTCTTTGTGTGAGTGTCTTTGTGTGTGTGTCTTTGTGTCTTTCTGTGTGTTTTTCTTTGTGTCTGTGTGTGTGTCTTTGTGTGTGTGTGTGTCTTTGTGTGATTGTCTTTGTGTCTGTATGAGTCTTTGTGTGTCTGTGTGTCTGTGTGTTTGTGTCTTTGTGTGTGTGTCTTTGTGTCTTTGTGTCTTTGTGTGTGTGTGTCTTTGTGTCTTTCTGTGTGTGTGTCTTTGTGTCTGTGTGTGTGTCGTTGTGTGTGTGTGTCTTTGTGTCTTTGTGTGTGTGTCTTTGTATCTGTGTGTGTGTCTGTGTGTCTGTGTGGGTGTGTGTCTTTGTGTGTGTGTCTTCGTCTCTGTGTGTGTTTTTCTTTGTGTCTGTGTGTGTGTCTTTGTGTCGTTGTGTGTATGTCGTTGTGTCTTTGTGTTTGTGTGTCTGTCTTTGTTTATGTGTGTCTGTGTGTCTTTGTGTGTGTGTGTGTGTCTGTGTGTCTGTGTCTTTGTGTCTTTGTGTGTCTTTTGTGTCTTTGTGTGTCTGTGTGTCTGTGTGTCTTTGTGTCTTTGTGTGAGTGTGTCTTTGTGTCTTTCTGTGTTTGTCATTGTGTCTTTTTGTGTGTGTTTGTCGTTGTGTCTGTGTCTTTCTGTGTGTGTGTCTTCGTGTATATGTGTCTTTGTGTGTGTGTGTCTTTGTGTGTGTGTGTGTCTTCGTCTTTGTGTATCTGTCATTGTTTATGTGTGTCTGTGTG
Organism: Perca schrenkii; assembly: GCA_025617405.1. NCBI lineage: Eukaryota > Metazoa > Chordata > Actinopteri > Perciformes > Percidae > Perca > Perca schrenkii. Next base: position 1,679 of record JABUOV010000626.1, read on the forward strand.
TGTGTGTGTCTGTGTCTTCGTGTCGTTGTGTGTCTGTGTGTTGTGTGTGTGTGTGTGTCTTTGTGTCTTTGTGTGTGTGTGTCTTTGTGTGTGTGTGTGTGTGTGTGTCTTTCTGTGTCTGTGTGTGTGTGTCTTTGTGTGTGTGTGTGTGTGTGTGTGTGTGTGTCTTTGTGTGTGTGTTTTTGTGTCTTTGTGTGTGTGTGTATGTGTGTGTGTGTCTTTGTGTGTGTCTTTGTGTCTTTGTGTGTGTGTGTGTCTTTGTGTCTTTGTGTCTTTGTGTGTGTGTGTGTCTTTGTGTCTTTGTGTCTGTGTCTGTGTGTCTTTGTGTGTGTGTGTGTCTTTGTGTCTTTGTGTGTGTGTCTTTGTGTCTGTGTGTGTGTTTGTGTGTGTGTGTCTTTGTGTGTGTGTGTGTGTCTTTGTGTGTTTTTGTCTTTGTGTCTGTGTGTGTGTCTTTGTGTCTTTGTGTAAATGTCGTTGTGTCTTTGTGTTTGTGTGTGTGACTTTGTTTATGTGTGTCTGTGTGTCTTTGTGTGTGTGTGTGTGTGTCTGTGTGTGTGTGTCTTTGTGTGTTTGTGTGAGTGTCTTTGTGTGTGTGTCTTTGTGTCTTTCTGTGTTTTTCTTTCTGTCTGTGTGTGTCTTTGTGTGTGTGTGTCTTTTTGTGTCTGTGTGTGTGTCTGTGTGTGTGTGTGTGTGTGTGTCTTTGTGTGTGTGTGTCGTTGTGTCTTTGTGTTTGTGTGTCTGTCTTTGTTTATGTGTGTCTGTGTGTCTTTGTGTGTGTGTGTGTCTGTGTGTGTGTGTGTGTGTGTGTGTGTCTTTGTGTGT
>JABUOV010000626.1:10000-19190 GCA_025617405.1 Perca schrenkii
TCTGTGTGTATCTGTGTCTTTGTGTCTTCATGTGTTTTTGTGTGTGTCTTTGTGTCTTTGTGTGAGTGTCTTTGTGTGTGTGTCTTTGTGTATTTCTTTGTGTGTTTCTCTTTGTGTCTGTGTCTTTGTGTGTGTGTGTGTCTTTGTGTGTGTGTCTTTGTGTGTGTGTGTGTCTGTGTCTTTGTGTCTTTGTGTGTCTGTGTGTGTGTGTCTTTGTTTCTTTGTGTCTTTGTGTGAGTGTGTCTTTGTGTGTTTGTCTTTGTGTCTTTCTGTGTGTGTTTGTCTTTGTGTCTGTGTGTGTCTTTCTGTGTGTGTGTCTTTGTGTATATGTATCGTGTGTGTGTGTGTGTGTGTGTGTCTTTGTGTGTGTGTGTGTCTTCGTCTTTGTGTGTGTTTGTCTATGTGACTGTGTGTGTGTCTTTGTGTCTTTGTGTGTGTGTCGTTGTGTCTTTGTGTTTGTGTGTCTGTCTTTGTTTATGTGTGTGTGTGTGTGTGTGTGTGTCTGTGTCTTTGTGTCTTTGTTTCGTTGTGTGTCTGTGTGTTGTGTCTCTGTGTGTATGTGTGTGTGTGTGTGTGTGTGTCTTTGTGTGTTTGTCGTTGTGTGTCTGTTTGTGTGTCTTTTTGTGTCTGTTTGTGTGTGTCTGTGTGTGTTTCATTGTGTTTGTGTGTGTGTGTGTTTTTGTCTTTGTCTGTGTGTGTCTTTCTGTCTTTGTGTCTGTGTCTTTGTGTCTTGTTGTGTGTTTGTGTGTCTTTGTGTGTGTGTGTGTGTGTCTGTGTGTGTGTGTGTGTGTCTTTCTGTGTGTCTCTGTGTGTGTGTGTGTGTGTGTGTGTGTGTGTGTGTGTGTGTGTCTGTGTGTGTGTGTGTCTTTGTGTGTGTGTGTGTCTTGTGTGTGTGTGTGTGTGTGTCTTTGTGTCTTTGTGTGTGTGTGTGTGTGTGTTTGTGTCTGTGTGTGTGTCTGTGTGTCTTTGTGTGTGTGTGTGTGTGTGTGTGTGTGTGTGTGTCTGTGTGTGTGTGTGTGTGTGTGTGTGTGTCTGTGTGTGTGTGTCTTTGTGTCTCTGTGTGTGTGTCTTTGTGTGTCTGTGTGTGTGTGTGTGTCTTTGTCTTTGTGTGTGTGTCATTGTGTCTTTGTGTGTGTGTCTTTGTGTGTGTGTCTGTGTCTTTGTGTCTGTGTGTCTTTGTGTGAGTGTCTTTTTGTGTGTGTCTTTGTGTCTTTCTGTGTGTGTTTGTCTCCGTGTCTGTGTGTGTGTCTTTGTATCGTTGTGTGTGTGTGTGTGTGTGTGTCTATGTGTCCTTGTGTGTGTGTGTGTATCTGTGTCGTTGTGTGTCTGTGTCTTTGTGTGTCTGTGTGTGTGTGTTTCTTTGTGTCTTTGTGTTTTTGTGTGTGTGTCTGTCTTTGTGTTTCTGTGTGTCTTTGTGTGTGTGTGTGTGTCTGTGTCTTTGTGTCTTTTTGTGTCTGTGTGTTGTGTGTCTGTGTGTACGTGTGTCTTTGTGTGTGTGTGTGTTTCTGTGTGTGTGTGTGTGTGTGTGTGTGTGTCTTTGTGTGTCTTTCTGTGTGTGTGTGTGTGTGTCTTTCTGTGTCTGTGTGTGTGTGTCTTTGTGTGTCTGTGTGTGTGTGTGTGTCTGTGTGTGTGTGTGTGTGTCTTTGTGTGTGTGTGTCTTTGTGTCTTTGTGTGTGTGTGTCTTTGTGTCTTTGTGTGTGTGTGTGTGTTTGTCTTTCTGTCTGTGTGTGTCTTTGTGTGCGTGTGTCTTTGTGTGTGTGTGTCTTTGTGTGTGTGTCTGTGTGTGTGTATTTGTGTGTCTTTCTGTGTCTGTGTGTGTGTCTTTGTGTGTCTGTGTGTGTGTGTGTGTGTGTGTCTGTCTGTGTGTGTGTGTGTCTTTGTGTGTGTGTGTCTTTGTGTCTTTGTGTGTGTGTGTCTTTGTGTCTTTGTGTGTGTGTGTGTGTTTGTCTTTCTGTCTGGTTGTGTGTTTGTGTGCGTGTGTCTTTGTGTGTGTGTGTCTTTTTGTGTGTGTCTGTGTGTGTGTATTTGTGTGTGTGTGTGTTTCTTTGTGTGTGTGTGTGTCTTTGTGTGTCTGTGTGTGTGTGTCTGTGTGTGTGTGTGTCTTTGTGTGTCTGTGTGTGTGTCTTTGTGTGTCTGTGTCTTTGTGTCTTTTTGTGTCCGTGTGTTGTGTGTCTGTGTGTACGTGTGTCTTTGTGTCTTTTTGTGTGTGTGTGTGGGTGTGTGTGTGTCTTTGTGTGTGTGTGTGTGTCTTTGTGTGTGTATTTGTGTGTGTGTGTCTTTCTGTGTCTGTGTGTGTGTCTTTGTGTGTCTGTGTGTGTGTCTTTGTGTTTGTGTCTGTGTGTGTGTGTGTCTTTGTGTGTGTGTGTGTGTCTTTGTGTGTGTGTGTGTGTCTTTGTGTCTTTGTGTGTGTGTGTCTTTGTGTCTTTGTGTGTGTGTGTCTTCGTCTTTGTGTGTGTTTGTCTTTCTGTCTGTGTGTGTCTTTGTGTCTTTGTGTGTGTGTGTGTCTTTGTGTGTGTGTGTCTGTGTGTGTGTGTGTGTGTGTGTGTGTGTGTGTCTTTGTGTGTCTGTGTCTGTGTGTGTGTGTGTGTCTGTGTGTATGTGTCTTTGTGTGTCTGTGTGTTTGTCATTGTGTGTCTGTGTGTGTGTGTGTGTGTGTGTCTTTGTGTGTCTGTGTGTGTGTCTTTGTGTGTCTGTGTGTGTGTGTGTGTGTGTGTGTGTGTGTGTGTGTCTATGTGATTGTGTCTTTGTCTTTGTGTGTGTCTTTGTGTCTTTGTGTGTGTGTGTCTTTGTGTGTGTGTGTGTGTGTGTGTGTGTCTGTGTCTTTGTGTCTTTGTGTCTGTGTGTATCTGTGTCTTTGTGTCTTCATGTGTTTTTGTGTGTGTCTTTGTGTCTTTGTGTGAGTGTCTTTGTGTGTGTGTCTTTGTGTCTTTCTTTGTGTGTTTCTCTTTGTGTCTGTGTCTTTGTGTGTGTGTGTGTCTGTGTCTTTGTGTCTTTGTGTGTCTGTGTGTGTGTGTCTTTGTTTCTTTGTGTCTTTGTGTGAGTGTGTCTTTGTGTGGTTGTCTTTGTGTCTTTCTGTGTGTGTTTGTCTTTGTGTCTGTGTGTGTCTTTCTGTGTGTGTGTCTTTGTGTATATGTATCGTTGTGTGTGTGTGTGTGTGTCTTTGTGTGTGTGTGTGTGTCTTCGTCTTTGTGTGTGTTTGTCTATGTGACTGTGTGTGTGTCTTTGTGTCTTTGTGTGTGTGTCGTTGTGTCGTTGTGTCGTTGTGTTTGTGTGTCTGTCTTTGTTTATGTGTGTGTGTGTGTGTGTGTGTTTGTCTGTGTCTTTGTGTCTTTGTGTCGTTGTGTGTCTGTGTGTTGTGTCTCTGTGTGTGTGTGTGTGTGTGTGTGTTTGTGTGTGTGTCTTTGTGTGTGTGTGTCTTTGTGTCTTTGTGTGTGTGTGTGTGTGTTTGTCTTTCTGTCTGGTTGTGTCTTTGTGTGTGTGTGTCTTTCTGTGTGTGTCTGTGTGTGTGTGTGTGTGTATGTCTTTGTGTGTGTGTCTGTGTGTCTTTGTGTGTGTGTGTGTGTGTGTGTGTGTGTGTGTGTGTGTCTTTGTGTGTGTGTGTGTGTGTGTGTTTGTGTCTGTGTGTGTGTCTGTGTGTCTTTGTGTGTGTGTGTGTGTGTGTGTGTGTGTGTGTGTCTGTGTGTGTGTGTGTGTGTGTGTGTGTCTGTGTGTGTGTGTCTTTGTGTCTCTGTGTGTGTGTCTTTGTGTGTCTGTGTGTGTGTGTGTGTCTTTGTCTTTGTGTGTGTGTCATTGTGTCTTTGTGTGTGTGTGTGTCTGTGTCTTTGTGTTTCTTTGTGTGTGTGTCTTTGTTTCTTTGTGTCTTTGTGTGAGTGTGTCTTTGTGTGTTTGTCTTTGTGTCTTTCTGTGTGTGTTTGTCTTTGTGTCTGTGTGTGTCTTTCTGTGTGTGTGTCTTTGTGTATATGTATCGTTGTGTGTGTGTGTGTGTGTGTGTCTTTGTGTGCGTGTGTGTCTTCGTCTTTGTGTGTGTTTGTCTATGTGACTGTGTGTGTGTCTTTGTGTCTTTGTGTGTGTGTCGTTGTGTCTTTGTGTTTGTGTGTCTGTCTTTGTTTATGTGTGTGTGTGTGTGTGTGTGTGTCTGTGTCTTTGTGTCTTTGTGTCGTTGTGTGTCTGTGTGTTGTGTCTGTGTGTGTGTGTGTGTGTGTGTGTGTGTCTTTGTGTGTTTGTCTTTGTGTGTCTGTTTGTGTGTCTTTGTGTGTCTGTTTGTGTGTGTCTGTGTCATTGTGTGTGTGTGTGTGTGTGTGTTTTTGTCTTTGTCTGTGTGTGTCTTTCTGTCTTTGTGTCTGTGTCTTTGTGTCTTGTTGTGTGTTTGTGTGTCTTTGTGTTTGTGTGTGTGTCTTTGTGTGTGTGTGTGTGTGTCTTTCTGTGTGTCTCTGTGTGTGTGTGTGTGTGTGTGTGTGTGTGTGTGTGTATGTCTTTGTGTGTGTGTGTGTGTGTGTGTCTGTGTGTGTGTGTGTGTCTTGTGTGTGTGTGTGTGTCTTTGTGTCTTTGTGTGTGTGTGTGTGTGTGTGTGTGTGTGTGTGTCTGTGTGTGTGTGTGTGTGTGTGTGTGTGTGTGTGTGTGTCTGTGTGTGTGTGTGTGTGTGTGTGTGTGTGTCTGTGTGTGTGTCTTTGTGTATCTGTGTGTGTGTTTTTGTGTGTCTGTGTGTGTGTGTGTGTCTTTGTCTTTGTGTGTGTGTCATTGTGTCTTTGTGTGTGTGTCTTTGTGTGTGTGTCTGTGTCTTTGTGTCTTTGTGTCTGTGTGTCTTTGTGTGAGTGTCTTTTTGTGTGTGTCTTTGTGTCTTTCTGTGTGTGTTTGTCTCCGTGTCTGTGTGTGTGTCTTTGTATCGTTGTGTGTGTGTGTGTGTGTGTCTGTGTGTCCTTGTGTGTGTGTGTGTATCTGTGTCGTTGTGTGTCTGTGTCTTTGTGTGTCTGTGTGTGTGTGTTTCTTTGTGTCTTTGTGTCTTTGTGTGTGTGTCTGTCTTTGTGTGTCTGTGTGTCTTTGTGTGTGTGTGTGTGTGTCTGTGTCTTTGTGTCATTTTGTGTCTGTGTGTTGTGTGTCTGTGTGTACGTGTGTCTTTGTGTCTTTGTGTGTGTGTGTGTGTGTCTTTGTGTGTGTGTGTGTGTGTGTCTTTGTGTGTGTCTTTCTGTGTGTGTGTGTGTGTGTGTGTCTTTCTGTGTCTGTGTGTGTGTGTCTTTGTGTGTCTGTGTGTGTGTGTGTGTCTGTGTGTGTGTGTGTGTGTCTTTGTGTCTTTGTGTGTGTGTGTCTTTGTGTCTTTGTGTGTGTGTGTGTTTGTCTTTCTGTCTGTGTGTGTCTTTGTGTGCGTGTGTCTTTGTGTGTGTGTGTCTTTGTGTGTGTGTCTGTGTCTTTGTGTCTTTTTGTGTCCGTGTGTTGTGTGTCTGTGTGTACGTGTGTCTTTGTGTCTTTTTGTGTGTGTGTGTGTGTGTGTCTTTGTGTGTGTGTGTGTGTGTCTTTGTGTGTGTCTTTGTGTGTGTGTGTCTTTCTGTGTCTGTGTGTGTGTCTTTCTGTGTCTGTGTGTGTGTGTCTTTGTGTTTGTGTCTGTGTGTGTGTGTCTTTGTGTGTGTGTGTGTGTGTGTGTGTGTCTTTGTGTGTGTCTTTGTGTCTTTGTGTGTGTGTGTGTTTGTGTCTTTGTGTGTGTGTGTCTTCGTCTTTGTGTGTGTTTGTCTTTCTGTCTGTGTGTGTCTTTGTGTCTTTGTGTGTGTGTGTCTTTGTGTGTGTGTGTGTGTGTGTCTTTGAATGTGTGTGTCTGTGTGTGTGTGTGTATTTGTGTGTGTGTCTTTGTGTGTCTGTGTCTGTGTGTGTGTGTGTGTCTGTGTGTATGTGTCTTTGTGTGTGTGTGTGTTTGTCATTGTGTGTCTGTGTTTGTGTGTGTGTGTGTGTGTCTTTGTGTGTCTGTGTGTGTGTCTTTGTGTGTCTGTGTTTGTGTGTGTGTGTGTGTGTGTGTGTGTGTGTCTGTGTGTGTGTGTCTATGTGTGTGTGTCTTTGTCTTTGTGTGTGTCTTTGTGTCTTTGTGTGTGTGTGTCTTTGTGTGTGTGTGTGTGTGTGTGTGTGTCTGTGTCGTTGTGTCTTTGTGTCTGTGTGTATCTCTGTGTGTGTGTTTCTTTGTGTCTTTGTGTGTGTGTGTCTGTCTTTGTGTGTCTGTGTGTCTGTGTGTCTTTGTGTGTGTGTGTGTGTCTGTGTCTTTGTGTCTTTGTGTGTCTGTGTGTTGTGTGTCTGTGTGTACGTGTATCTTTGTGTCTTTGTGTGTGTGTGTGTGTCTTTGTGTGTGTGTGTCTTTGTGTGTGTCTTTCTGTGTGTGTGTGTGTGTGTGTGTGTGTCTTTCTGTGTCTGTGTGTGTGTCTTTGTGTGTCTGTGTGTGTGTGTCTTTGTGTGTGTGTGTCTTTGTGTGTGTGTGTCTTTGTGTCTTTGTGTGTGTGTGTCTTTGTGTCTTTGTGTGTGTGTGTGTCTTCGTCTTTGTGTGTGTGTTTGTCTTTCTGTCTGTGTGTGTCTTTGTGTGCGTGTGTCTTTGTGTGTGTGTGTGTGTGTGTGTGTCTTTGTGTCTCTGTGTGTGTGTCTTTGTGTGTCTGTGTGTGTGTGTCTTTGTCTTTGTGTGTGTGTCATTGTGTCTTTGTGTGTGTGTCTTTGTGTGTGTGTCTGTGTCTTTGTGTCTGAGTGTCTTTGTGTGAGTGTCTTTTTGTGTGTGTCTTTGTGTCTTTCTGTGTGTGTTTGTCTCCGTGTCTGTGTGTGTGTCTTTGTATCGTTGTGTGTGTGTGTGTGTGTGTGTCTATGTGTCCTTGTGTGTGTGTGTGTGTATCTGTGTCGTTGTGTGTCTGTGTCTTTGTGTGTCTGTGTGTGTGTGTTTCTTTGTGTCTTTGTGTCTTTGTGTGTGTGTCTGTCTTTGTGTGTCTGTGTGTCTGTGTGTCTTTGTGTGTGTGTGTGTCTGTGTCTTTGTGTCTTTTTGTGTCTGTGTGTTGTGTGTCTGTGTGCACGTGTGTCTTTGTGTCTTTGTGTGTGTGTGTGTTTCTTTGTGTGTGTGTGTGTGTGTGTCTTTGTGTGTGTCTGTGTGTGTGTGTGTGTGTCTTTCTGTGTCTGTGTGTGTGTCTTTGTGTGTCTGTGTGTGTGTGTGTGTCTTTGTGTGTGTGTGTGTCTTTGTGTGTGTGTGTCTTTGTGTCTTTGTGTGTGTGTGTGTGTTTGTCTTTGTGTGTGTGTGTGTCTTTGTGTGCGTGTGTCTTTGTGTGTGTGTGTCTGTGTGTGTGTGTGTGTGTGTATTTGTGTGTCTTTCTGTGTCTGTGTGTGTGTCTTTGTGTGTCTGTGTGTGTGTGTGTGTCTGTCTGTGTGTGTGTGTGTGTGTCTTTGTGTGTGTGTGTCTTTGTGTCTTTGTGTGTGTGTGTCTTTGTGTCTTTTTGTGTGTGTCTGTGTGTGTGTATTTGTGTGTGTGTGTGTTTCTTTGTGTGTGTGTGTGTCTTTGTGTGTCTGTGTGTGTGTGTCTGTGTGTGCGTGTGTCTTTGTGTGTGTGTGTCTTTGTGTGTGTGTCTGTGTGTGTGTATTTGTGTGTCTTTCTGTGTCTGTGTGTGTGTCTTTGTGTGTCTGTGTGTGTGTGTGTGTGTCTGTCTGTGTGTGTGTGTGTGTGTCTTTGTGTGTGTGTGTCTTTGTGTCTTTTTGTGTGTGTCTGTGTGTGTGTATTTGTGTGTGTGTGTGTTTCTTTGTGTGTGTGTGTGTCTTTGTGTGTCTGTGTGTGTGTGTCTGTGTGTGTGTGTCTTTGTGTGTCTGTGTGTGTGTCTTTGTGTGTCTGTGTCTTTGTGTCTTTTTGTGTCCGTGTGTTGTGTGTCTGTGTGTACGTGTGTCTTTGTGTCTTTTGTGTGTGTGTGTGTGTGTGTGTGTGTCTTTGTGTGTGTGTGTGTCTTTGTGTGTGTCTTTGTGTGTGTGTGTCTTTTTGTGTCTGTGTGTGTGTCTTTGTGTGTCTGTGTGTGTGTGTCTTTGTGTTTGTGTCTGTGTGTGTGTGTGTCTGTGTGTGTGTGTGTGTGTGTGTGTGTCTTGGTGTGTGTGTGTGTGTCTTTGTGTCTTTTTGTGTGTGTGTCTTTGTGTCTTTGTGTGTGTGTGTCTTCGTCTTTGTGTGTGTTTGTCTTTCTGTCTGTGTGTTTCTTTGTGTCTTTGTGTGTGTGTGTCTTTGTGTGTGTGTGTGTGTGTCTTTGTGTGTGTGTCTGTGTGTGTGTATTTGTGTGTGTGTGTCTTTGTGTGTCTTTGTCTGTGTGTGTGTGTGTGTGTCTGTGTGTATGTGTCTTTGTGTGTCTGTGTGTTTGTCATTGTGTGTCTGTGTGTGTGTGTGTGTCTTTGTGTGTCTGTGTGTGTGTCTTTGTGTGTCTGTGTGTGTGTGTGTGTGTGTGTGTGTGTCTGTGTGTGTGTCTATGTGATTGTGTCTTTGTCTTTGTGTGTGTCTTTGTGTCTTTGTGTGTGTGTGTCTTTGTGTGTGTTTGTGTGTGTGTCTGTGTCTTTGTGTCTTTGTGTCTGTGTGTATCTGTGTCTTTGTGTCTTCATGTGTTTTTGTGTGTGTCTTTGTGTCTTTGTGTGAGTGTCTTTGTGTGTGTGTCTTTGTGTCTTTCTTTGTGTGTTTCTCTTTGTGTCTGTGTCTTTGTGTGTGTGTGTGTGTCTGTGTCTTTGTGTCTTTGTGTGTCTGTGTGTGTGTGTCTGTGTGTCTTTGTGTCTTTGTGTCTTTGTGTGTTTGTCGTTGTGTCTTTCTGTGTGTGTTTGTCTTTGTGTCTGTGTGTGTCTTTCTGTGTGTGTGTCGTTGTGTATATGTGTCTTTTGTGTGTGTGTGTGTGTGTGTCTTTGTGTGTGTGTGTGTCGTCGTCTTTGTGTGTGTTTGTCTATGTGTCTGTGTGTGTGTCTTTGTGTCTTTGTGTGTGTGTCGTTGTGTCTTTGTGTTTGTGTGTCTGTCTTTGTTTATGTGTGTGTGTGTGTGTGTGTGTGTGTGTGTGTCTGTGTCTTTGTGTCTTTGTGTCATTGTGTGTCTGTGTGTGTGTGTCTCTGTGTGTGTGTGTGTGTGTGTGTGTGTGTGTGTCTTTGTGTGTTTGTCTTTGTGTGTCTGTTTGTGTGTCTTTGTGTGTCTGTTTGTGTGTGTCTGTGTCATTGTGTGTGTGTGTGTGTGTGTGTGTCT